>CAWUFW010016819.1:0-291548 GCA_963921515.1 Calotriton arnoldi
CCCAGAACGTTAAAACCAACTTCACTAAAAGATGTATTTTATCATTCTGAGTTCAGGCATACTAAATTCGTTTTTCTACCATGTTCCCTGGGTCAGTTAGGATTATAAGATGTTATAATCAAACTGCCCATACTGGCCTATGGGGACAGGTAGCCTTGCAATAGTGAAAAACGAAATTGGCTGTAATTCACTATCAGGACATGCCACACACACCAGGGCATGTCCTACCTTTTACTTACAATGCACGCTGCCCTTGGGCCTACTTTAGTGGTGGCTAACATGTAGATAAGGGAAGGTTTGGGGACTGGGAAATGGGTGCACTTACCAAGTCGACATGGCAGTACAAGACTGCACACAGGCTCTGCAATGGCAGGCCTGAGACACACTTTACAAGCTGCTTCTGTGGGTGGCACAACCAGTGCTGCAAGCCCACCAGCAGCATTTGATTTACAGGCCCTGGGCACACATGGTGCACTGTACTAGGGTCTGACAAGTAAATCAAACAAGCCAATCAGGGAGTCACTAATCCATTACAATACTTAACAATAGGGAGCACTTGCACTGTGGCACTGGATAGCAGTGGCACAGTGCCCAAAGCATCTAAAACCAGCAAAACCTATCAAAAACAGAGGAGACAACAGCAAAAAATTGAAGGAGACTCACGCCAATGGTACCAGGTCTAACATTTCCCAAGATGGCCGCCAAGCCTGGGGCCAAAAACCCATGTGACCCCACTCGCAAAACCAGGTTGTTTTGTGATAGGTAATTTTGATGTCTCCTCAATACGTTTTGGACCCTTGCCTGTCGCGGGTACTTGACCCACCCACCCGAGTGGGTGGGTGGAATTTTGTGGATCCACGCAGATTCCAGAACTTTCCACCACAGAAATGTGAGGAAAATGTGTTTTTTTTCCAAAGTTTGAGGTTTGCAAGGGATTCTGGGTAACAGAACCTGGTGAGAGCCAGACAAGTCACCCCACCCTTAATTCCCCTGGGTGTCTAGTTTTCAAAAATGTATAGGTTTGCTAGGTTTCCCTAGGTGTCAGCAGAGCTAGGTTTCAAAATCTACAGCTAGGCATTTTGCAAAAAAAGGGTGAGTTTTCACTGTGAAAATGTGGTGTGTCCACGTTGCGTTTTGGGCTGTTTCCTGTCGCGGGCACTAGGCCTACCCACACAAGTGAGGTACCATTTTTCTCGGAAGACTTTGGGGAATGCGGGGTGGGTGGAATTTTGTGGATCCATGTAGATTCCAGAACTTTCCACCACAGAAATGTGAGGAAAATGTGTTTCTTTTACAAAGTTTGAGGTTTGCGTAAGGGATTCTGGGTAACAGAACCTGGTGAGAGCCAGATAAGTCACCCCATCCTGGATTCCCCTGGGTGTCTAGTTTAAAAAAATGTATAGGTTTGCTAGGTTACCCTAGGTGCCGGCAGAGTTAGGGTCAAAATCTACAGCTAGGCACTTTGCAAAAAAAGGGTCAGTTTTCACTGTAAAAATGTGGTGTGTATACGTTGCCTTTTGGCCCATTTCCTGTCGCGGGCACTACACCTAACCACACAAGTGAGGTACCGTTTTTATCGGGAGACTTAGGGAAACACAGAATTGTAGAGCAACTGTTATTACCTATTGACTTTCAATGCATTTCTGCCTTCCAAATGTAAGACAATGTGTAAAAAAGAAGTCACTTTAAAAAATGTCCTATAACTCACATGCTAGTATGGGTACCCACAATTTCGGAGATGTGCAAATAGCTACTGTTTCTAAATTCTATATTTTGTTCCCATTTTAGAAATACATAGGTGTCTTTCATACCGATTTTTCCCTGTTCATATTTTCCCAAATGAATTGCTATATACCTGGTACACAATAAAAAACCATTGCAAGACGCTGCTCAGTTATTGGCTCTGGGATCCTCGCGTTCTTGGTAACCTACAAGTCCTATATATCCCCACAACCAGAAGGGTCCAGCGGATGTAACAGTATATTGCTTTCAAACATCTGTCATACTTACTAGAAGTTACAGGTGAAAACGTTGGCACAAATGGCTGGTTGTTTTAACTCTTTTTCAATTTTTCCTATTTTCAACTGTTAGTTTCTATATGAAAACCTTGAAGGATCTACACAAATGACCACTTGCTGAATTCAAAATGTTGTCTACTTTTCAGAAATGTATAGATTTCCAGGATCCATCATTGCTTTCATACCCATTTTTACCATTAACTGGAAGGAGGTTGAAAGCACAAAAAATAGCAAAAATAGGCTATGTCCCAGTAAAATGCCAAAACTGTAAAAAAAAAGTTTGGTTTTCTGACAAAAGTCTGCTTGTCCCAGAAATCTGGGTAGATGGTGATTTCAGCACCACAACCCATTTGTTGATACCATTTGGAGGGGAAAAAACAGACGCTTTAATCTGTAGCCCTTTTTCCCATTTTCCCCCCAAAAAACCAACTTTAACTGTATTTTGGCTAATTTATGGGTCCCCTCCAGGGGAATCAACAAACCCTGGGTACCTTTAAGATCCCCATGATGTTGGAAGAAAAGGACGCAAATTTGGCATGGATACCTTATGTGGTCAAAAAGTTACAGGGGCCTAAGCGTGAACTACCCCAAATAGCAAAAAAGGCTTAGCACGGGGGAAAGGCCTAGCAGTGAAGGGGTTAACACACCCTCTAGATAAGCCTAACTGCTCGCCCACACTACCACAAAGAGAGCTGTGGGTACTTACCTAATTCAGCCTCTGCTATACCTTTGGGTAATCCCTGGACTCTGTGCACACTATACCTTACTTTGTTACATTATATACATAGCCAGCTTCCTACAATATATATGAATGATTAATACAATTTTGGGTCTTTTTACATGGGCACCTCTTACTCCATGGGCACAATAAAGTGAGGATGGAGATTGGTTGGTTTTCATTGTGGGTAAATGTTTGTTGGATGTTTGACTGCTAGGAGAGATGAAAGTCCATGGGAGAGGTTTATTGCTACGTCGGTGTGGGTAGGTTGGCAGAGACAGGGGTTGTGATTTAGTGAGGGTGTGTGCGTGGTGTAATGAGGAGTGGCAGGTAGCAAATACTTTGAGTGAGTGTAACGGCCATGAGCTGTGACAAGAATATGTAGGTCGTAGGCTCAAATCTTGCGATTTTGGGATATACCTAAGCACTGTTCGTTCACAAGGAGTGGATCTGCTGAGGTGCTAAGGCAGCATTTATCCACATAGTCAGAGTAGATGATCTCAAGTATCGATCTCTCAAAGGGTCACAAGTCACAAAGCTCTTGCAGCGCAGTCAGCAGGGGTGATGGCACAGTGGGAGCAAGCACTGATTTCTCAGATGATCACAGCTCACAGAAAGAGGTGATGGAGTACTCATCATTCATAATTGTAGTTCACAAGTTTGCTGCGCGCTGATCATTCAGAGGTCTAGAGACCAGTTATTCAGAGTATTAACATCAATTGCTCCTATCACTTCATGACATTTTATTTAAAAATTTTGTTTGAATATTTATATATTTATCTGTATTCATCCTGCATTATGAGTCATGTTATTTTTTCAGGGATGATGTGGTTTGTTCCACCAAGTTTGGTGTCTGTGTTGTGGATTTTACATGTTTTAGTCATGCTGCTTATAGTAAAAACACTCATCAGAATCTAAATGCCAAAAGTCACATACATTTGGAGGGGTAAGTTATCGCTGTCTATTCTAGTTAAATTTCACCGCATGTGAAGTAATAAGTCAGAAGACACACCTGACTCACATGTAGTTCAGACTCACAATATCCATGCTGAAGTAATCTCAGTTTCTCTCAAGCTAACACAGCATTAACCTTCTCTCTCCAAGTATCCAAGGAAAGTGACCACTGCATGGAAAGTGACCTAGAACACTGAGGCTTCCGAATCTCAATCTGGAAGCCTCAGCCTCTGTGTTCTAGGCTCCAGTAATGGAGGCATTGTGACATCATTAGCAATTCCAGGCTTGTTATATTTCTATCTCTGCAGCCTGGCAATGCTTGATGATGTCACTGACACAGCATCAGGAATGGTTGGAAGATTCACCATAAGATACCAAGGGGCCTATTAGGATGGCGGGCAAATCGCCACCGCCGGCCCGGCGGTGGCGATCCACCCGCCATCTGTTCCTGTATTACCCCCGCCATATTAGTATGGTGAGGGGTACCGCGGCGGACGGAAAGACCGTCCGCTGCATTTCTGCCGGTCGGCAATCGTTACTATTGTCGGCCGGGCAGAAAAAGCCCATAATATGCCTGCGGTGGGAATACCTTTCCATGGCGGAGACTCCGCCATGGAAAGGCATGTGGGAAATTACTTTGGGGGCCAATTGCAGGCCCCTGGGGGGGGGTGGGTGGCTTGCACTGGGGGGTACCTATGGTACCCCCCTTCATTGCCATGCACAAGGTGGCAGGCGCCGCGCGTTGCCTGTCACGTTGTGCATGGCAATGCACAACATGGACTTTAACATTACGGCGGGTGCTGCTCACAGCACCGCCCGCCCGCAATGTTAAAGTCGAGGATGCGCCCGCCAGTGTGGCGGGCGCATCCTAATTGGCCTGGCGGTCGGTCCCGTTTTCCGTTACGGTGGCGGGCGGGCAAAGTCCGCCCGCCATCGTAATGGGGCCCCTAGTGTTTTTGGGATGTTCATTTAGGTAGCAGAAAGTGTATACTCCCAAAGAAGGGAATCTTCACGTTTGTGAATTGAAATGGAAAGTGCATAATATCTATGAAAGTTTGTGCCTAGCTCACCAGATTCAAACATTTTACTGCTGACCTGAAAAGGTGAAATCTCTAGGCTATTATGAGACTTGCTCACCAGCCATCAATATTTTGGTATGTTTGACTATCACAGAGAGTCATTAGCATGAAAACCAGATTCCAAATCCTGCTATTGCTCTGACATGGGAAACCTGAGAGACAAAAGTTGTTTCACACTGTTGCAAACTGATAAATCCATTCCAGGCCAACCTGACGAGGCTCCCAGAGAGCCTGTCGGCCTTGGATGGAGAGCAGAGAGCACAGCTTCGAGTGTGGAGAGAAAGGAAAGCTGTATAGAGAGGTGTGGTAGGGTGGTCGGAGGCCAGGTATTATTTTTTTATATTAGGGCAGTAGAAAGATTTGAAGAGAGGTGTGGTGGGAGGCAAAATACCAGGCTTATCAGTGAGTTGGGCAATGGTTTTTGTATCAGTGTTATGAGATGCATCATAGACAACTCAAGCTTCCATCTAATTTTTTATTTGATGCTACCTGGGATCCCTGGGTGCAAAATTTGGCAGTTGTGTTAAATGCTTGCTAGTCATAAATGTTACATTGATCCATGAGAAATTTCAAGAGATCTAATTGAATAATCAGCTTTAGCATTTATTTGTGGATTACACGGTACACTGATAGAATATCGACGCCCAAATAACACAAATATCAAGTCATAAATATCGATGTCAAAAATATCGACATCCTATATTTCTAATGGTAAGTATAAAAATATCGGAAAAAAAATATTGATGTAAAAAATATTGATGTACAACATATCGTTGTATTTTATATATATAAAAAATAATGTTAAATATATTAAATAATAAAATTAATTTAAAAAAATTATTTAGATTTAATGTACATTTTAACAAATACAAGAAATTAATTAAACAAAAAAATTAAACATACATAGATAAAATGTAATATATATATATATATATATTTACTTTAAAACAATTAATAAACTAATAATTTTAATTTATTTTTAATAAATGTAATAAATATATTAAAAATTACAAATAAATGAATAAATATATATATATTTATATATATATGTATATATATACATATATATATATATATATACATACACCTATAACATAAAATCTAATAAAAAACATTATATTATAAATTAAAACATTAAAATATTTAATAGCTTTTAAACTTACATTTTACACTCCATTGAGTGCAACAGTAGGGAAAGTGTTGGATAGCGGAGGGGTAAAAATTTCTATTCCCACTCCAGTGACTGCAACAGTAGGGAAAGTGTTGGATAGCGGAGGGATAAAAATGTATATTCCCACTCCTGTGAGTGCAACAGTATGGAAAATGTTGGATAGCGGAGGGGTAAAAATTACTATTCCCACTCCAGTGAGTGCAACAGTAGGGAAAGTGTTGTAAAGCGGAGGGATAAAAATGTATATTCCCACTCCTGTGAGTGCAACAGTAGGAAAAGTGTTGGATAGCGGAGGGTTAAAAAATACTATTCACACTCCAGTTAGTGCAGCAATAGGGAAAGTGTTGGATAGCAGAGGGGTAAAAATTAATATTCCCACTGAAGTCAATTCAAAATTAAAAACAAACAAAATATCAACTACAACACAAAAGATGTTAAAAAACAAAAAAAGAAAACATATATAAAAGTATTAAAAATTACAAAAGATAGAAACATATTATAATGTTAAAAAAATCAAAAAATTACCTACAAAGATTCTTTTTAAAAAAACAAAAATTTTACAAACAAATAACTATTTTTAAAAGAAATTAAATATAATCAAAAACATTAATTGTTACATAAATGTAATCTTTTTTATTTCCTACCCTATAACACCACCCAATTCACAACACACATCTACATTTTTTTTAAAGTGTACCTCCATGATTAACATAATTAATTATCGATTAAACAAATATTACTAATTAAAAAACAAATAAAAACAGTTAAAATGAATTTACTCACCAATCATTACCCCTATAAAACCAAAATCCACACACAAAATAAAAATAAACAATTACCATAAATATTTATCAATTAATGAATTATTGATTAATTAATCAATTTCCATGACTAATTTTACATTAATAAATTAATATCAATTAACAACAACTTATTCATTAATTTAAAAGAATTTACTTCCCACCCTTTACCACTATAAACCCCACAACTCACATCTAAAATTAACTACACAATTGCCATATTTAAATTTTAATTAATTAATTTGCATTAATTAATAAATAATTATTAATAAATTATAAAAAAAATTACTTCCCACCCTATTCCCCTGTAAACCCCACCACCCGCTCCTAAAAAAATGACACAATTAACATAATTAATTACCAATTAATTAATTAATAATAATTAACAAGCAATTGATCAATAATTAATAAAAAATTAATTCCCACAATTAACACTATAAAATATAAATTAAATAAATATTAATATATAAAAAATATTAATTAATTCATTATATTAAATTACTTCCCACCCTATTCCCCTATAAACCCACAACCCGCTCCTAAAAAAATGACACAATTAACATAATTACCAATTAATTAATAATAAACGACAAATTAATAAAACATTAATTCCCACAATTAACAGTATAAAAAATAAATTAAATAAATATTAATAAAAAAATATTAATAAATTTATTTTAATTGAATTACTTCCCACCCTATTCCAATATAAACCCACAACCCGCTCCTAAAAAATAACACAATTAACATAATTACCCATTAAGTAATTAATAATAATTAACAACCAATTAATAAATAATTAATAATAAAATAATTCCCACAATTAACACTATAAAATATAAATTAAATCAATATTAATAAATAAAAAATATTAATACGTTTATTATAATTAAATTACTTCCCACCCTATTCCCCTATAAACCCACTACCCGCTCTTAAACAAATGACACAATGAACATAATTACCAATTAATTAATTAATAATAATTAACAACCAATTAATAATTCATTAATAATAAACTAATTCCCACAATTAACACTATAAAATCTAAATCAAATAAATACTAATAAATAAAAAATAATAATTAATTTATTATAAATAAATTACTTCCCAACGTATTCCCCTATAAACCCACAACCCACTACAAAACAAAAAAACGCAAAATGTAATTAAAATAAAATTAATAACTACTAAAATACATACTAAAATACATAATACTAATTAAAACATCGATATTTTAAACAACTATGGGGCCCATTACGATACCCGGCGTAAAAAAATCCGCCAGGCATGAAAGCGGCAAAAATCCGCCCGCACACACCGTCTGAACACCGACCACGCCATTACGATTACACAAACCGAAAACTGCCATCGGCGGAAAAATCACACAAAATACCGCCCGCCAACGTCCGAGTCGGAGTCAAACCGCCCGCCACGGACGGAAACACGCACGACAACACAAAACCGCCCGCCCTCACGGCCGACACACCGCACGTGAAATTACGATCGCACCGCCATGAGCGCGGGAAAACTACAAATATACCGCCCGCCAGCGCAAACAACGCCGATGAGAATCGACACGGCAGAAGCCATGGCGCCCACGTACCTGCACAGAAACCATCCGCTCACAAAACCAATAGCACACAACATGGCCAACAAGTCCACACAGCAAGGCACGCACAAATACACAAGCACAGTACACATCCCGAAAACACCCCCCGGACAAACAAAAACAACAAAGGCCAGAACCCCAGACACAACACACCTGAAAACAACAGACCATGAGGACACACCCACATAGGTAAGTACAAAAGCAGCACTCCCACAGACCACAACCCCTTGCAACATTGCAAACCAGAGAGGAGAGGAGAGGACACAGAGACACAGCAAGGACAGCAGCACACCACAGAAACGCACACATCACAACCACCACCACCACCACCACCACCACCAAACACCGGCACCACAAACCCCCTGCACATTACACAACACACACCGCACCAGCACCACAAACACCATGGCACCACAAAGAATGCCCAAGTTCACGCCCATTGAGCTGACGGTCATGGTCGACGAGATCATCAAGGTGTACCCACAAATCTATGGGAACATGGTCCAGGACACACCACTAGCCACCAGAAACAGAATGTGGAACCGGATCGTAGACCAGGCCAATGCAGTCGGGACCCTGCCCAGGAACAGAGGAGAAATAAACAAACGTTGGAATGACGTCAAGAGCCTGGTCAAGAAGAAGGAGGGCAAAAACAGAGAGCTGGCTGCCGTCACTGGCGGAGGGAATCCCGCGCTCTTCAAGACCTTCAAAGCGTGGGAGGAGAAGGTGCGAGTCATAATACATCCGGAGATCCTCGCCGGATTAGCAGGGGAGTGGAGGCTGGTAAGTACAAACTAATGTATACCAGCACACCGCTATGTACTCACATGCACTACCACCATGCCACAGCTCCCAGGGACAAACACCCCCATGTCCAGCACACAATACACAACACATCACACACACATGCAACAGACACCACCACACACAGCCCAAACCGAACAACTGTAAGATACGTGGGGACATGTGTACACTCAGCCAGCCACGTAACCACCAACAGGTCCCCAAATATGCCAGAAGCGCCACAACGAGCACCCACCACACCCATGTGTCCGCCACAGCTGCACTAACCGACAAGTAACAGGTAAGTGGCAGGAACACAAAGTGCAGTGGGTGGGACGGTGGACAGCCCAAGTACAACACACACCAGGCCCCTAGTCCCACAGCACAGCAAGGAGGAGCATCCCCCACACCCCACAGCCACGTGTCAGCCACCGCAGTGCACAACGACAGCCGAAAGGCAGACATCACGGTCCACAGCAATCGGTGTCAGTGGGTGTCCAGCCACCCCCACGACCCACAACACCCCCCACCCCCACAGACCTGCAACATGGAGCACCCCCGCTTAGAGCCATGTGGCATCCAGTACAGTGCACGCACGAACAACTTGCAGGTGGGAAACTGGACAGGGCTGGATTACTGGAGGCATGAGGACCGGAACACGACCAACACATGGGACATGTCACGTAGCAGACGAACACGCAGCACCGCCCACCGTCACGAACAAGTGAACAATGTGCACACGGACATGAACAACAGACTCACACCCCACATGACCCATCACAGACATAGCAACACCCAAGGAGCCACGTCTGCATGCACAAGCCACACTGAATATAGTACCACACGGCAGCCACTGTGCAACTCATCACACACAACTGAAACACCATTGAAGTCCTGTCCATGTAGCCCCTACTGCCTGTCAACCACACACCCCACAACTACGCCTATGTAAGACAAACAACACTAGATGCAACAGAGCGGAACAACATAAATGCACACGAACACCACTGAACCCATCAAACACACAGACACACCATGCACATACAACATACCATCCATCCCATCCGTCAGCCCCAGTCTCATGAAAGGCATGTCATCCGCACAGCTGCCACACATACAGCAGTCACGCTAAGATACATGCCCATGACCAACCATGTGCCAGAAGTCAATGAAGCGCACGACACACTGTGAGCAACAACACACAACATGGGCCACACCCCCCGAGCACTGCAGTGATGCACATGGCACAGGGCAGCACGCACACCAAGGAGATGGGACAACTGCAATACGTTGGCTGGCACACAACCATCACTCACTCATAACGATGCGTCCAATGCCATGTCCAGTAATCACAACAGACAGCAAATATGCAGGCCATGTCAAGCATGCACACACCTCAAACCATGCACTGTCATGCTGCCACAACACATGTCACGTTCGGCACCCATGGCTCACAGCATGTACCCCAAAAGCATATCCCCTCCCAAATGCGAATCTGGGGCATGGCCCCCATGTTGCCATATGCGTTCCTAAGCGTTCCATTTGAACCCCAAAAGCATATTCCCTCCCAAATGCGAATCTGGGGCATGGCCCCCATGTTGCCATATGCGTTCCTAAGCGTTCCATTTGAACCCCAAAAGCATATTCCCTCCCAAATGCGAATCTGGGGCATGGCCCCCATGTTGCCATATGCGTTCCTAAGCGTTCCATTTGAACCCCAAAAGCATATTCCCTCCCAAATGCGAATCTGGGGCATGGCCCCCATGTTGCCATATGCGTTCCTAAGCGTTCCATTTGAACCCCAAAAGCATATTCCCTCCCAAATGCGAATCTGGGGCATGGCCCCCATGTTGCCATATGCGTTCCTAAGCGTCCCATCTGAACACCAAAAGCAAAGTACAAACCAGACCCAGGATGGGCCAGGAGCCCGCATACACCAGAGTCACAATAAGTAGGGGCACAGCAACACACCCATCGGCATGGCCAATCCGTCCCATGCCACATGTGCACAGCACACAGTCCCATTGCCAAGCACACACAACTACAGATGCTACAGCCACACACACGCCTCCGGGAAACCCATGTACGAGATTGCACGAACTGTTAATGTCAGACGACAAATACATACTTCGCCAGGTGCAACACAATAACAAATCTCATTCTCTCCACAGGTGACGAACTGCTGGATGCTGGGGATGGAGCCAGCAGCCAGCACAGCCAGCCTACAAGCCCCCAACGAGGACACACGGATCTGGAGGATCTGTCCTCCTCTTCGGACACGGACCACCAAGCAGGCCCATCTGGTGTGGCAGGGCCCAGCCGCTCCCCAGGACCCCTCCTACCCACCAACCCATCATCCAGGGCTGCTGAACATTCCCAGCCCCCTGCTGCCACTGTCGTTGCGGCCACACCCACGGTCATTGTGGCCACTACCACTGCCGCAACCGCCACCATCGCCGCACCGACCACCACCGCCGCCACCACCGCCACGTCTTCGCTGGCACCAGCCCCAGCGCAGGTGGTGGCCCGGCCGACTGGATCCACCCTGGGAGCCACAGCGAGGACCGTGGTGAGCAATGTGGCTAGTGGGCAGGCCGGTGGCAGCAGGACTGGTAGGAGGAGCAGGGTCAGGGAAACGCCAGCCTCCCCTGGGAGCCATGCCCTGCCTCAAATGGCCAGAGTCCTTGGGGCCTATGAAGAGGCCCAAGGACAATGGGTCCGGTCTGCTTCAGACACGCGTGAGGTGCTGGGGGTGCTGAGGTCCATGGACGCCCGTATGGGCCAACTCGTGGACCTCATGGGCCAGCTGGTGGTGGCGGTGAGGTCACAGCCAGGGACAGCAGCTCCCCTCCGCCACCACCTGCCGGGGCGCAGGGTCGAGCAGCAGTGTCCAGTTCCCCTGCGTCCACAGCCAGTGAGCACACCTCAACCACCAGCATGTCGCAAGCAGGCACCCCCTCGCAAACGTGGAAGGGGCCGTCCGAAGTGGAAACAGATCTCCCGGGAGGACTTCGCACGCTCCAAACGCAAGTGAGGCAGCCAGCCAGCCTTCCGCCAGCCTTCCTTGACCAGCCACTGCATTGACTTGGACTACGATCCCACTCCACACAGCCATCTGGATGGCATGTGTGTGTTGGACTATGGACATAGAACCAGTGGGTACACCCTGAGCATCACGCAGCCATGACCGACAGCTCATTGTCACTGCACGCACCACTTTTGTCATCACCTTACACACAATCACGTCACAGTTTGAAATAAATGCACCTTTTACACTAACTGCTGTTTGTGCCCTGTGTTTTATTTGTACGGAATACAACGGCCACCTTGGGCGGAAAGGCACCTGATGCGTGGCATGGCAATGGAATCCGGAGGGCCTGTAGGGACCTAGGGGTGGGAGACAGAACAGGAGCACATTCAATGAGTGTGTCACACACCCATCACACAGTACATGTCAACAACTACAAGCAATGTACACACATCGCACAGAGCAATAGGGCACAATGCCACAGCCACCAACAGTGGCATACTACCCTGGCCATGGAGCGTTGACACACAGCACGCAGTGAACAAACGGCCACCCTGACACAGCACACACACACCTGCACAGATACAGCCACATCAGCCGTCGTACATGGACACTCACCGTCAAGTGAAGTAGCGGGCGATGAGCTGCTGCCGCACATTACCAGCTTCCTCCTCTCCGCTGTCCTCCTCACTCGAGCTGTCCTGGTCTGCGGGCTGGGGCCCTGGTTGATCTCCGTCATCCACGATGAGGGGGATCTGCTTCCGAATGGCCAGATTGTGCAGCATGCAGCACGCCACCACTATCCGGCACACCTTCTGTGGGGAGTACGCCAGCGCACCCCGGTGCGGTCCAGGCACCTGAACCTGGACTTGAGGAGGCCAAAGGTACGCTCGACCACACGTCTGGTCCTCCCATGTGCCTCATTGTAGCGATCGTCTGCTGGGGTGCGAGGATTCCTCAATGGACTGAGCAGCCATGCCCCATTCGGGTACGCAGAGTCACCTGGGTGTGAGGGACACAGAGAACCGTTGCTATTCCAACTGGACAGGGGACAGCATCGCACAACCAGCACGCTACACCACTCCACATACTCACCGACAATACAGCCACGATCCTGTTGCATATTGGACATCAGTCGTGGCAAGATGCTGTTGCGCATTATGTGTGCGTCATGGGCCGAGCCTGGGAACTTTGCACACACGTGGGTGATCACCATGTCCGCAAGGCACACCACTTGCACATTCAGGGAGTGCGTGTGCTTCCTGTTGCGGTACAGGTGCTCAGTGGCCTGTGGTGGAACAAGGCCGACATGTGTGCAGTCAATGGCTCCAACGACGTGTGGGATTCTGCCAAGGGCATAGAATGCACCCTTCACTGCCGCCAATTCACGAGCCCTGGGGAAGCGGATGTACCTGTTTCGGTACAGCATCATGGCTGCCAGTACATCCCTCAGCACCTTGCTGAACATGGGCTGGGACATCCCTCCTCCAATGCCCACTGTGTGCTGGAATGACCCAGTGGCGAAGAAATGCATGGCGGCCATCACCTTAGCCGTGGGGGTGACAGCAGTCGGATACACCCTGCGGGGACGGAGATGGGGTTCTAACATGGCACACAGTCGATGCAGGGTTGGCCTGTCCAGCCGAAACTTCCTAATAACCTCTGTATCGTCCATGTCCGCCAGCAATTGGTATGGGCGGTCAATGTTCGGTCTCCGCCTAGGGACAATGGCAGAGGACACATGTCAAAGCAACACGACACATAGCAATTTCGCATACACATCACTGACATGACTGAGCAAGCACATGAGCCACAGCCCAGCTGTCAAGCTGGGACGGCACGGCCACAATACACTTACCCAGGTCTCCCAACAATGGCAATGGCTAGTGATACAAACCACTGCCATGTGCATGCATATGGGGATCTAGGCCCCAATGACTTGCGGGGCGTGCTGATGGGGACTGACTGCATATCCGTCAAGCGGCAACGCCACGGCAACATGAATGTCTGCTGAGCATGGAACTGCTTCCGCGGCTGGATGAGTATGGCACACGACGACGACGATGTGGGCACAGGCTGAGCGGCCATAACAAGTGGGACCTGTGGCACGAGGGGATATGAGACAGTAGTAGGTGTCAGCACTGCACCCTATGTACAGCACTGTACGGATCACACCTCCCGAAACATTGACAGGTGTCCACATTGACAGCCCCATGCCAAGACGGCTGTGTGCTTGCAGTCACACGTCACAGGTGAGAGGTTACATTGCACGTGCCAGGTGGCAGACGTACATAGTGGGAGCTGGCATGTGTGTGCATGTGTCTCCTGTTCAGGATCCACCAGATGGGCGCTGACTCTGTACTGACCATTGGACACAGCATGTTCCGTGGAAGGCTTGTGTGTGTGGGATGGTGGCACTGGATGTGCCTCCGTTGGGTGGGGGGCCATGCACAGGGCGGGTACGTCGATGATTGCGCATTGTTGGTCACGGTGGGTGCACCCACTCAGATGTGTTGCCCTGTGTTCAATTCCTATGTCCGCATGATGATGGACTGTAGATGTGGGCAGACTACACATTGGTCGATGTGCTGTCTATATGCATGTGCCTTCACACCAGGCACAGCTGCCCCTGCACATGTGACCCCTGCTGGACTCGCTGCTGGGTCTGTGGAGCTGATGCACCTTCTGCGCGTGGGGCGGACAGCTCTCCTCACTTCCCTCATTGCGCATGTCATGACTTTGCCGCAGGTGACATGGATCATGGAGGGCCCACATGTACGCGTGGGTAGGCTACACATGATTGTTCACTGGTCGCCACCCCCAGTCAGTGTTTCGAATGGGAAGGTTGTCGTGCTGGTGGTATGTTCGATGTGGCGGATGGGCGGGCCTAGGTGCGGGCTTACATTCCGGACATGGGGGGTAGTTGGATTGGCGACTAGTTGCAGTACACACGGGACACGTCTCTTCCTTTCCACATCTGGGTCATCCCTTGTACTAACTGACAGTGATACAGTCATCTTCGCCCCAGCCCTCATGTCCTCCCCTCGCTCCCCCAATATGCATGCTCACCTGCGAGGCTAGCGCCTGCACAGGCAGCCCCAAGCTCGCACCAGAGAGGGCAAGGAGTGTATGTGTGGGTCCAGTTGCACGAGTGGGCTGTCTCAGGGTATGATGTGTGGCGGGACGCCGTCCACCTGCGTGGTGCCCCAAATGGAGACCCGGCCTGCATGGACTATGCATCACAGTCTTCGCCTTCCGGATCCGCCACCTGCGACACCCAGTGGCTGTGGCTGCCCTTGCGGCCAGGCCGCGTCCGTCTGTGGCTGATGGCCCACACATTCACTCTTTGGCCTCTCTGGGGAGGGCTCGGGGGTGGTGGCGCACGCGCTTGCACTTAGTCGCAATGGCATGTGGCGTGGTTGGTATGATGGGCAATGGATGGGATGGTGCGAGCCACCTCCCGTGACGTCAGTGCTGCTCGTGCTGTGGTGCGTCCCCCTACACTTCCATTTGACTTGTGCCATGCTAGACGTTGAGGTTCTATTGCCTGCGTGATATGACCAGGAGGAGCGCGAGGAGACCTCTCACACACCATGCTCCACTGCCATCCCGTGCCCTGTATCGCCTGTGCGGATTGACTATGTTGGGGTTACACCTGGTCGACTGGGGCTGTGTGTGCCTTGTCAAGGGGCATGGCGGGCGCACAACAGGATCCAGCTTGTCCACAGAGGGTGGGCTGAGGTGCGCCTGGTACCGCTTTGTACGTGTGCCCGGCTGCTGTGCACACACGTGTTCACTCCCCCCGACAGGTGTCCTCTCACAATGCCCAGGGAAGCGGTGGTGTACTGTTCATGACCCCTCCCAACACGGCGTGCTCCAACTTGGCATGTGCGCATCTACCCGTCACACCCACCCACCTGAGCACTGCGTCCATACGACTTCACACGACACATGTGTGTCTTCCACAGTTGTGCTACTCATTTGCGTTGACATCCAATACCAGTGGACTACATGGTCATGTCACGACTGCCGTGTACTTCACATACTCTCATCCTCTCTCATTCGTACTTGTGAAATGAGTCAGCGGAGACAGTTTTGGTTTCAAACATTATATTGAGTCTTCTGTCCTCTGTGATGCAGTATAGTGGACACTACTGGCAGCGGAATACATGTTGAGGATATACTGAGCATGATTGCAAATGGGATAGGGTGTGGGGTTACATGTGATTGGCTGTTGCATGTGGGATGTGGGCTTCAGAGTGACATCTGCTTGGCCAAGGCTGTGCTAATGTACATTTACGTATAGCTGCGGAGCTGCGGACTTTGACACAGACGGTATACATGTAGCCTACCAGACCGCTTGGCATCATGGGCACAGTCCATCTCAGTTCCATGTGACAGGTTTGCTGCGGTTGTTCCTCATGCACGCGTGCATGTGAGATGACATCAGGGCATGTGCTTGCGTGCATGCAGCGGCGTGCCACTTGTTGTTGCACTGTGGTGGTTACTGGACATGTCACAGTCACTGGGGTCGTGTTGTTGTTGTATGCACTTGTCGTCCATGCAAAGGTCCTGGTATGGGATTCCCGGGGCGGGGGTGGGAGGGGTGCAGCACCCACAGACTCCAGGCGACCTATTCATGTCCACTGAGCGGTGTGTGTGTCCATGGGCGCTGGATCCATGTCGTGTCCTGGTTGTTCGTGCAGTTCCGTCCATGTGGGTGCGATACACAGAGCCCATGCCACTGCCTCCCACGATGCATGCGGTGTTCCTGGATGTGATGGGGAACAGTGTGCATGTCCCGGTCATATCCGATGTCATGGCGATGTCGTTGATGGTGTGGTTACAGTTGCCGGTCGTTTGGTATGGCTGTTGTGGTGGTGACTGGCCAGTCCGTGCGGAAGCTAAGCATGGGTGCGGGGTTGGACATCATAGGTCAATCGGGGAACCTGCGTTGTGGTCCGACGAATTTACAGGTTGTCAGGTATGCGATGCCGTCCAGCAGGGCTTCCATGTCATTGGTGGTGTACATGTTTGCCAGCCAATGTAGCGGATGGTGGCTGTCAAGGTGTTGTTCGTAAGTTGTCCCTTGGAGGACCATGATGGGGCATGCTGGGTGACATTCGATGTAGCTGTTCTCGATGATCCGTCGTGTGGAGGCACAGTGGTCCCATTTCAGTGCGGGTGCGATGTTGGCCACATACGCCATGCCCCCATAGGCAGAGCAGGCCCTGTCGTGTGCGTCCAGAGGGAGGAGTAGTGGTAGCAGGTCCGCCTTCAGACATGCCGGGTTGGAGAGGCATATCTCCAAGGGATGCTGGTAGGGACACCTCCGACAGTAGAAGACGGGCATGACGCAGCTGAACAATGTGATGCGGTAAGTCAGTCGGTAACTTACGTTCAGCAGGGACAGGAGATCGCATCCCAATGTATGAAACAGGTTGGTTTTGTACAGCTTGAGCTGTTCGGCGTAGTTGGGTAGGTGTGTTGCGGTTGCCATTTCGCAGCGGTGCGTTGTGGTGGCGTGCTCCGGCTGTGTGTGCAGTCTGCAATGTGCACGCTCCGAGGTTGCTGTGAGCTCTATGTAGTCGTAGGGAGACAGGACTTGTGTTCTGTTGGCTTGTTTGGAGGACACGGGCCCTCTTCCCACATGCTTCTCAGACAGTTCAAGGTCAGTGATGTGTGACTCCTTCCAATTAACTTGCATGTGGCCGACATGGGGGAGTGTTTTCTTCTTTCTTCCCCGTCCGTTGTGTGCTTCTGTGATATGCGCTATCTGCCCTGTGGTCGGTCTCCTCGGCAAGCCTGTGTTGGTCTATTCTTGGACAATGGCTGTATTCACCGGCTTCTGTCGTAGGGCTGTGGTTTCGGAGTTGGAATGGAAGGTCATTCAGTGCTGTCTGCTCTCCCTTGTGTGGGCGGCAGGCTGCCTTTCCGCTCTGCGTTGGGCCTTGTGTGTGAATGTTATTCTTGGGCCACCTGTTGTCGGTCCCCGGGCTCTTTGGTGTTCCGTTTTATATGTCTTGTTCATATGTGCAGGGTGGTATGGGTGTTTCAGTGTGGTACTGGCGTTCCTCTTCCCGAAGGGGCCCTGCTTCTCCTAGTTGGTGTTGCCGCCGCTGTGTGCTACGCCATGTTTGTTACACTGGGGTGTGTCCTGCTGTTGCGTGTCTTCACTGACATGTGTGCGTCGGTTGTGTGGCGTTGGGTGTTGTCCGTGAATTGGGCGTTGGGGACATGTCTGTGGCAGGCCTGTCACGTGTCATGTGCGTTCGGGGTGGGGCTGATGTGTGTGCTGCTTGGTTGTGTCCCTGTGTCTGTGTGCGACGCATGCATGGCGCTGCGGTTGGCCTCTGCGTTGTGCGCATGTGTGGCGGCGTCATCGCCGCTTTGGGGCCGTGACGGGGTTGTTGGTTCCTAGTCCCAGGTGGTGTGTACACATGTGTTACGCGATGTTACGATTTGGCCTGTGTGTCATATGTGGATGCAATGGTGGATGTGTAGTGTACACGCGCTGGTGGGGGGTTGTCCGCTTTTTCCGCCCTTGCACTGTGTGCGCTGTTTGCGTGCACTTGTTGTGTGTGTGCCTACCTGCGTCTCCGCGGTACGTTGCGTCCTTGGTGGTGCATCAGCAGGAGCATGGGGAGGGCCTGCAGTGCTGGATTCATGCTCGGGGAGCCGCTTCTTCGTTGTCCGTGCTCGGCGTCCGTGTTACCGCTTCGGTTTGTCGTACGGTATCTCTTGGCCGTGGGAGCCGTTTGTTTGCGGCATCGTAATTTATGCGCCGGGCGGGACGTGTTTCGTCGGACGGTGTGTGTCAGTTGGGCTGCGCCGCTACGTGTACGGGCGCACTTTGATGGCGGACGGTGTTGCTGGCTTGCCGGCGGTGTTTGGCCTACTTTTCGCATCGTAATTGGACGGGCGTGTGGACTGCTGCGTGCCGGCGGTAACTGGTGCTTTTTGCATCCGCCAGCACGGCGGTGGTGCTTCCGCCCGCCATCGTAATGTGCCCCCTGGTCACAGAACAACAAACACATCATTGGCAAAGTAGTGTATGTGTCCCATTGCAACATAAATTGGGGGAGCCAAATCCTGCAGTGCAAATAAGACATAACTTTGGCCATGTGCAGACAAACAACACCCATGGGGGCTGACACCGTCAACAATCATCAATGACACAATGACAGAAGTGACCATCCGAATGCAGACCCACATATTTGCACCAATGGGCACACACATGCAGATACCCTGTGGAGACTGCAGATGTGAGGCGAACAGATACCATACCATGGCAGCAATGGGACACACAATCAACAATTAGCAACAAATGAGGGCTCCCGTCCCATCAGCCTGGTCATGGAAGTGCCAACGGAATCATCAGCACAGATCCAACACACTTGTATAGCAATGTTGCACTGACAACACAGATGAGTCCTTCCCCATTGATGCCCAAACCTGCATGTTCACTGGAGATGGCAACACGGTCAGGGAAGTAGGCGAATAGAACAATGGCAGGCACAACAGATGTGCAGGGGTGGAAGCCACAGATGTGAAGTTGCCAATCTAAGTAGGAAATCTCATTGTCAAATACTGAACACATGACACCCTCAGATGCTGCTATGGATGACATGGATACACCACAGGATAGGACACATAACCCCTGGACAACATGGGTTCCTGCACAGTAACACTTCATTATCATGAGACCAAATATCACCATCACTGCAGCAAGGGCATGGTTAGCATCATCAACATCATGTACATCAGAAGCAAAAGCACTAGAGAACAGAAAGTTGCTTTATTCAGCATATGTGGCATTAAAAGTAGAAGTCCGGTAGAACATAAACAAAGGCCAATGGCCAGTCCATCAACAAAGTCACAAGTGGGTGACAGTGGCAGATGCCACCCTACACATGCCTGCACAAAACCAGGGACAATCCACTAGGAGGGGCAACCGGGGGGTAGGCCAGGCACCGCAGGGACAGGATCAGGGCTCACCAGGAGGAAGCAGGGAAGGGGTGGTGGGTGCTGGAGAGCCACTGACAACTGCAGTGGAGGTGTCTGACATGGTGTGTGCCGGCACAACTGGGGGGCATGGCTCAGATGTTGTGGGTGCCGGCACGACTGCAGTGGACCCTGCAGATGGAGTGGACAGGTCCGCCACTGCAGTGCCCAAGTCAGACAGGGTGGTAGTGGACTCCACTGCAGTGCCTACCACCAGGGGAGGAGAATGGGGAACAGGCAAGGTGGGCTGGACAGAGGGGAGGACACCCTCACCACATCAGTGGCACAGACAAGCGCAGCGGGGGGTGTGGTGCCGGGAGAGCAAGTGGCAGGGGGAGAAGGCCGGAGCCTCTTGGGGATGGTATATCTGTGGGTGGGGGAACCTGGGGCAGGGTGTGGCGGGGGCACCTGTGGAGTGGGGGCCTGAGGGATGGAGGAAGGTGACCTGGTGCTTGAGCTGCAGGGCGGCAGCGGGTCTTGCTCTTACCACTCCGGGGGGACTTGCGGGTGGGGGCCTCAGTCTGTCTGCGCCTGGGGGAGGGTGTCCGGGGGCGAGGGGCACTCTGCTCCGTGTGGGGGGCTTCCTCTTCCCCCTGGATGCTGGGGCAGCTGGATCGGAGGGGAAGAGGCCGAGGTCACTGAGGAAGAGGCGCTGGGTCTTTGGGGTTGCAGGTGAGGCAAGGGAGGGTGCTTTGGAGGGAGAGGCAACTGAGGACTGCGCAGTGCCCGTGGATGCGTGTGTGTGTACCAGGGCCCCATCCCCTGTGAGTCTGGTTTCAGTCCCCTGACTGTGCGTGCGTGTGCATTTAGTTTGTGGCGTGTGTGTCTGTGTGCTGGATGTGTGTGTGCTGGTGTGTGCCTGTGCCGGTGTGTGTGTGCTTGGGACGGGCAAGGTGCTGGGGAGTGTGGATGGAGCAGAGGCAGGAGGGGTGAGGGACTGTCTGAGGAGGGACACTGCTGCCGTCAGGGATGAGTCCATGGACCTGTTGCCCCTCTGTAGGTCAGACATGCCCGATGAGATGCCCTCCATGAACGACACCAGCTGAGTCAACAGTGCGGTGTGCGCATGGAGGACACTCAGCATGGCTGTCTGCCCTACATGGAGCTGGCGAAGGAGGTACACAGACTCCTCACTCAGGGCAGCAGGGGACACAGGGGCAGGGGGTGCGGTGCCTGGGCCAAAGGAGACACGCTCCCGAACATGGGAGCCTCCACGGACCTTGGGAATGGGAGCCGATGGGAGGGCGGTGGTGGTGCTGGTGGTGGCGGGGACAGCAACACTAGCTGGGGTGTGGTGGCTGCTGACACCCGCCTCCACAAGGGAGTCATCCTCCGAGTTGCTCTGGTCCTCAGCTGAGGTGGATGGTGCTGAGGATTCCTCGGTGTGGCTCCCCTCGCCCTCCGTGCCACTGGGTCCCTCCGACCACTCCTCGGCTGCTGACCCAGTCTGGCTCTCTGGCTCCTCCTGGTCCGTGGAGCTGTCCCGTTCCGTGGCCGTGGATGTATCTGCAAACAATGGGGAAACAGACAGACATCAGTCACCTGCACAAAACGCACACACCACTGTGAGCACAGCACATCACAGAGCAAGCCCTGGCATCATTAGTTGTACATTGCTAAAAGTGCCCTAACTGAACAGGAGAAGCCAATTGTCAGTCTGATGCCAAGCATGGCACTCACATCCCACATGGCCTTGCACCCATCTGTCTGGTGTCTGTTGGATTGCAACACCCCAGTGTGGACACATGCACCAAGTACACAGTAGTTGGACAGTGCAGAGGACACGGTGTGGACACATCACAGCTCTTGCCACTGAGTGAGTACAGGTTTCCGGATGAAAGGGATGCCCAGAGTCAAATAGGAAATGCATGTGATGCATACCAGCGACAGACACCATGATGCACCCATGTCCTGATAGCCAGCGCCACTATGGTGTGCATGTAGCACATGTCACTCCCCTGCAGGACCACAAATAAGTTGACACATGCCATGGCAGAGGCATGACTGTTAAGTCATACATCACTGTCTCAGTGATGTATGACTTGGCAGCCAGACAACAACACTATGCACTGTGTCACAATAGTAGGTCATGGGGAATGCAAGTCCTGGAGCTGCACAAGTGCACATGTACATCCCCCACACAACACATCATCTCAACCCTCATCTGTCCAGGTCACACCTATTGGACATATGGGAGACCTGTGATACTACCCTCTGAACCTGAGCCCCTCACAATTTGCTGTGAATGGGGAACAGCTGCCTGAACATCACATTCGCATACCCCAGTCTGCACGGGCAGCTGATCAAACACCTATGTGACACACAAGTATCGTCTCCTATGGTCACATCTCCAGGGGCATGCTGAGCCCCTACCAAGAAACACCCCAGCAGTCCTGGCAACTAATCCACAGCACACTGACACAGAGGCAGACACCGGAGGGGTCAAATCACTGTGCACAATGTGTCAGCTGATACACGGGAGTGGGAGTACAGAGTGCATTGCATGGCCTGGAGTAGGCATGACTGTCCTGCTCCACATGAATGAGGGATGTGCCCTGGACAGTGGATAGCTGGCTATGTATGTGTGACACACGTAATCTGCACACTCCTGGGGCACAAACATTGTTCCCACCCGCTGCATGGGCGTGTGCCACATACCCCAGGCACATGTGGTGGCTCAGCTCAGCAAGTGGACCGCATATCAAAGCAACACGCAGATCACATGTCCAAACCCAGGCGTTGTGTGAACAATGGACCCACCCATGATGCCCACAACAGAGTTAGGAAACAGATGCTGTCCCCCACCTTTAGTGAAGCAAACTGCAAGGACACAGTCCCAAGTGACACAATTCCCTGACTGTAAGGGCCACACCTGGGTATCAGATGAGCAGTGGGCAGTGCACAATAGAGGGACATGGCTCCTGGACAACATGACTGCTGCACTGTGGCAGTTGAACCAGGCCAGAGGAGGGCACAAAGCATGTAATACAGAGTTCACAGTGCAGTCTTTGACTCACCCCCTCCTTGCTGCTGTCTGGCCTTCAGCTGCCCATCCAGGTCTGGAAAGACCACCGCCAGGATCTGGAGCATGTGGGGGGTCAGGGTCCGTGTTCCGCCCCTCCTGCGAGGAGGCGACAGCTTCAGCTGGACCCGTGCAATCCTCCGGGTCCAGCCCCGAAGGTCCTGCCACCTCTTCTGGCAGTTGTGGATCCGGCGCTTGTAGACCCCCACGGACCGGACAGCCCGGACGATGTCCTTCCAGATTTCCTGCTTCCGATGGGCATTAACCTGTCAGGATGACAAAGTGAAAAGGCCATTACCACACATGCAACATATCCGTGCATGACACAGTTGTATATACATGTCTCAATCACAGGGGCACATGATGTACACAGGCAGTGCAACGCTGACCATGGACAGTTTGCCAGACGTCACTACATGGTATCATTGCATGGGAAGTAAAACCATGTTCAAATGCACTGTCACTGCACCATACCTGTCCAGTGCAAGTCACTACACACTATGGGGGGTGACAACTACTCAGTGAGCCTGCTAGCCAGTGGCGTGCAGACTCTCAGCCTTGCTAGTCAGACAAAATGCACATTCAGAAAGGCAGTGCACAGAACACTCACCTGCTCCCCTGGTGTCCCATACAGCTTGTTGTACTGTGGAAGTAGGCTGTCCAGCAGGGCCTGGTTCTCTTCGAGGCTGAAGGCTGGGGCTCTCTCCACAGTACGTGCCATTGCAGGGTCCAGAGGGGCAGAGACAGCAGCAGTGCAGTGGCAGATGTCGTCTTGGAGCATGTAGTGCAGGCAAGTGGGCTCTCAGGGGAACAGCCAGCAATATATATGTGCTGGAGAGGCAGATACTGTCCCTTGTGTCCAAAGTGATAGGTCCAAGTCATTTGCATCTTCTGAATCTGGCCAATCCATGGAATAGCAGCACCAAAACACGCCCACAGCATCCTTCAAATCTTCAACTTCATGACATACATGATTTTGCAACATTGTTGTGGGTGACCAACTGAATTTCCAGCAACCGACTCGTTCGAAATCCGAAAACGCGTCCGTTGCCAGGCAAGCCCATTGTCAATGGGTGTGCACCGATCGGTCCATTGCGGTACAACGCGCACAGGGGTACAATGCGTACCCGCACACATTGAAAGCAATGGGCCGGCCGGAGGCACCGATCGGTCCATTGCTGTTCAACGCGCACAGGGGTACAACGCGTACCCGCACACATTGAAAGCAATGGGCCGGCCGGAGGCACCGATCGGTCCATTGCTGTTCAACGCGCACAGGGGTACAACGCGTACCGCACACATTGAAAGCAATGGGCCGGCCGGAGGCACCGATCGGTCCATTGCTGTTCAACGCGCACAGGGTACAACGCGTACCCGCACACATTGAAAGCAATGGGCCGGCCGGAGGCACCGATCGGTCCATTGCAGTTCAACGCGCACAGGGGTACAACGCGTGCCCGCACACATTGAAAGCAATGGGCCGGCCGGAGGCACCGATCGGTCCATTGCAGTTCAACGCGCACAGGGGTACAACGCGTACCCGCACACATTGAAAGCAATGGGCCGGCCGGAGGCACCGATCGGTCCATTGCTGTTCAACGCGCACAGGGGTACAACGCGTACCCGCACACATTGAAAGCAATGGGCCGGCCGGAGGCACCGATCGGTCCATTGCAGTTCAACGCGCACAGGGGTACAACGCGTACCCGCACACATTGAAAGCAATGGGCCGGCCGGAGGCACCGATCGGTCCATTGCAGTTCAACGCGCACAGGGGTACAACGCGTACCCGCACACATTGAAAGCAATGGGCCGGCCGGAGGCACCGATCGGTCCATTGCAGTTCAACGCGCACAGGGTACAACGCGTACCCGCACACATTGAAAGCAATGGGCCGGCCGGAGACACCGATCGGTCCATTGCTGTTCAACGCATCACTGTACATGTGACTGGCATATGTCAGCATGCCTGTCTCAGATGGACATATGCCAGCCACAGATAGCTCCCAGGAGTGAGGGGCACACCTACATCACGGCAGCCTGTCCAAACTTTATCATAAGGCATGTAAGGCTGCATTTCCTATTGTGTGTATGTTGGTGTACATGTTGTCCTGTGGGTGTCACCTGTGGGCAGCCACCCCCAGGCTGTGCACGTTTTCATGGGGACAGGATCCTGGGTGTTACGTGTACGTGACCACTGTGATGTGCAACTGTTCATATCTGTGCATGTGCCATGGTCACATTTCACAGTGGTGTATGTGTATGTCATGTCACATACCCCGTGAGTCCCATGTGGGACGGTATGTTTGAGCCAGGGTGTCCCAGTGGCACAATAGTGATGGTCCTCCACAGTCTTTGTGCATGTGGTGTTTACAATGTCTCTGATTTCATGTGCACAATGGGAGACAGTCTCCACATCCACGTTGTGTGTGCATGGACTCTGATGTTGTGCGTGTGTGTCACAGACGTCCATGTCTGTCCTGCCGTGGCAAGTGGGGCCACTACCTGTGGGGGTCATGGTTGTTTTGCTGTGGTGTATACATGATACTCCATGTAATGCCAGTGTCCATGTGGCATTACAGGGTCCCTGGGAATGTACCTGTCATTGAGCTGTGGTGCCTGGGGCACATCTGTCCTCACATGTCCCTGTGGGGGGTTATTGTGACACGGCAGCAGGAGATGGGAACTGTGACACGGCCTCATGATATCCAATGGGCCAACCTGGGACAAATTGATGCCACCTGTTGGACCGTGTTGACAGATGTTGGCCATGTATGTACCATACATGTCCTTCCGGTACTGCACACTTCATGTAGTTGTGCCTCATAATGATGTATGTTGGGATCTTGAGTGTGTTCAATGCCGCATATGTGGGGTGACTGACAATCTTGCTTACTTCTCCTCTGCACTGCAGGGCTCCTGCTGTCCATCGGCCATTCCCAGACCTGGCAACGATGGTGGAACGGGACAGCATCCGACGGTACCGCTTCACCAGGCAGCTGATTGAGGATTTGGCAGTGCAGTTGTCCCCACATTTGCAGCCTGGCCGGCCGTATCCTACAGCGCTGACCCCCAAGGTGAAGGTGATGGCAGCCCTACACTTCTTTGCCACTGGTACCTTCCAACATACTGTGGCGACTGCTGGTGGGATGTCACAGACCATGTTCAGCCGTGTGCTCCGCGATGTTTTGGCGGCAATGTTGCTCTTCCTGAACCGGTACATCTATTTCCCTAGACTGTGACGACTCACTGACGTGAAGAGTGACTTTTATGCCCTGGGGAGGATGCCGCATGTAATTGGCTCCATTGATGGGACACATGTGGCTTTGGTACCACCACAGGCCCAGGAGCAGGCCTACAGGAACCGCAAGCACTACCACTCGGTCAATGCACTGGTGGTGTGTCTTGCAGACATGACCATCACACACGTGTGTGCCCGTTTCCCTGGTTCAGCACACGATGCCTTTGTGATGAGGAGTAGTCGCATCCCCAGGATGATGGCACAGATGCAGAACCAGCGTGCCTGGCTTGTCGGTGTGTACTGACTTTGTGCCATTGTGTGTGATCTGATCTATAGTATTCTGCCCACTTTTCCAAGTCAGCTAATGTGCACTTGTCTGTCCGTAGGTGACTCGGGATACCCCAACATGCCGTGGTTGCTGACACCCCTCAGGAACCCTGTGACACCTGCCCAGATGCGCTACAATGAGGCACATGGTCGGACCAGGAGAGTGATTGAGCGGACCTTTCGTCTCCTGAAGAGCCGCTTCCGCTGCCTGGACAAGACCGGAGGGTCCCTCCCATATGCCCCTGCGAAAGTGTGCAAGATTATCATCGTCTGCTGCATGCTCCACAACCTGGCAGTGCGGAAGGAGTTGCCTCTCATCCAGGATGACAATGACCAACATCCGCCACCTGTGGAGGATCCTGGCCTGGACCACGATGCCAGTGACGATGATGATGATGATGGTGATGTCCGCACACAGCTCATCACCAACTTCTTCAGCTGAATGTGAGTATCCTGAGGTGTCATGTCAATGATGTGAGTTGGCATGATGTGTGGGTGGTGCTCTGGTGCTGTGGGAGTGTGTCCATGGGCCACTTGACTGGATGTGTGTTGCGATGTGTGGTGACAGGTGGGCTGTACTCCCCAACAGTGTTGACATGCTAACTTGGTTCTGGGTGGGTATCTTGTAACATGTATTGTGCATGTGTTTTGCTGTTCTGTCCTGTACTCCATTGCTTTTGACTGTGTGTCATTTCTGTCCTTCACAGGGTACTTTCAGATTCGTTTGGTCAACTGTGTCCACCGACGACGTGATTGCACATCCAGGCTGGTAGCTGTTGTGTCCCTACAGGTGATGTGCGCCACACCCATGGACTTCCTTCCGCCTACAGTTGTTGACTGTGTGCCCGCTGCCAGGTGGGGTTACCTTGCATCTGTAGTGGTTACGGCATGTTGCAACTGTGTAATAAACCTGTGCTTCACTTTGTGATGTGCGTTGTCTGTGGTCACACATTTAACTGCCATTTGCTTACTGCACCTGTGGGCTACTTGACTACAACTGGGAATGGGTGTGGTGTCTGTGCATTGCACCGTCTTCCCTGGCAACATCAGTGTAGGCAATGAGTCAGATGGCCTAGGTGTGTATGTGTCGTGTAGCCCTGGTGGTGTGTCTCCCTCATGTGTGTCACGTTGCCTGTACTCACATGCCTGTGTTGTCCTTGCTGTTGCAGTTCGCATACACAGTGTAATTTTGCAGTTCATCATCCCCATAACAGCACCCATGTTGGAATCACGACAGAGGCAAGTATGGTGTATTGGTGTGTTTATTGTGATACATTTGTGTTAATAGTGCATAGGATGGGTTGTGCTGTACATGAATCTTGCAATCCCAAGTTCCTAGGTGAATTGAAAGTCCGGGTAGACAGGATCCCCAGTATCGGGGCCACAGTTGTCTGACACATTGGTCCAACTTGTACTCCCCATGCAATGTGTGGGAGTAGTGTTGCCGTCAACAGGGTGAACAGTCTGTGCACAAAGGCGAACATCCAGAACAGGTTCAGGCTTCCTGGGAGTTGCGCTTGGCCATCGGCCTCTCACTTTTCCCTCCTCGGACGACCCCTCTTCTTGGGGGGGGCCCTCAAGTGCAGGCTGCTGCGGTGCAGGGGACTCTCCGCCAGAGTCCTCCTCCCTCCCTGTGGCAGTTGCAGTTTGTTCGGCACCAGATGTTGTTGGCACACAGGGAGGTGTGGACTGGTTGCTGTTCATCTGGCGGAGGCATTGTAAAATGTCCCTGTGCACCGCCGTCATCTCATGCAGTGCATCCCACTTGGACTCCACGCGGGACATGTGTGAGTCCACACGGGACATGTGTGCCTCCACGTGGGACATGTGGGAGTCCAAGCGGGCATGATGGGCAGCCTGCTGCTGTTTAATGTCTCTGAGGAGCCCCACTACCTGGCTGAGCTCTCCGGTGCTGGACTGGTACGCATCAGCTATGCGTACCAGTTGTGGGTCATCATGCACACCAGCAACGTCTGCAAGCAGCGACCTCTGTCTCCCACCCCTCCCACCACCCCTGCTGACATGTGCAGTGCGTGCAGTGGCACGCACAGTTGACCCTGGTCCACCTTGGGGGTTGGTGGTGGTGGTGGTGTCCATGGCCCCAGGTTGGTCCAGGGTCACTGTGCTGGTGTTGCTCCTTATTCTGTCCATGTCGGCAGGGATGGTATTCGTGGTGACAGTCGTTGGAGGGGTGGGTGCAGGGGGTGCAGCTGGTGGTCCTGCTGGTGCTGCAGCTGGTGCTGCAGCTGGTGGTCCTGCTGGTGCTGCATGTTGACTTGCACCGGATGTGCCAGGTTGTTCTTCATCGTCCGAGGAGGACAGAGGCTGTACGACGCCAGTGAGCTCGGCATCCTCTTGAGCCTGGGACTGGGACTCCTCAGCGTCTGCTGCTGTGTCCCCATCATCACCTGTTTTTGGGAGACACAAACAATGTATGTCATGTTTCTGCAGGCATCAATGGTTGACACACATGACAGTTGTGACTGTGCCTCTGGGTGCGGGCCTGTACATTGCATTGTCCTGAGTCGTCACAGTCAGGGGTTGATATTGGTGTGGCACATTGTCCTGCATTATTTGGGCATTTCTATGTATTTTCTGGGGTGTGAACATGGTCTGCATTGGTTGTGTTTGGTTGGCAGCCGGACCTCCTTCCCACCCACCCAGCCAGTCAGTTATCCCACCATGGAACGTGCTGGCGTTGCAGTGAGTGTAAGTTGTCTCTCAGGATGTCAGTCAGTGGTGTCCTGCTGTTTGTTGGTGCACAGTTGCCAGCAGGGCCTTGTGCTCCCCACAGCAGTAGCCAGTGTCAGCCATCTTGTGAGTCCTTCTCTACTCCCTGTGATGTGAGCATGGTTCAGGGTGGTGTTGATGGGACAGTTGTGGGGGTGACCAATATCAGTGACTACGACTCCCATCATGCTATTGCCTCCACCCCCTTCCCAGCATGCCCATGCTTCCTTCCTTTTGACTCTGCTTCCCTGTGGGGTGGGCTGGCTGTGCTGACAGGATGGCTGGGAGTGTTGTCCTGGCAGTTGTTTGGCTAAAAGTCCCAAGAGTGTCCCTGTGCTTCACACAACATAACCCAGGGTGGTGGTTCTTTGTGGGATCTTGTGTTAGGATGGGGGCATTGCATTCTACCAGGTGGGTTCTGTGGAGTTTGTGTTGGGGTGTGTGTGAGGGAGGTGCTTGTGACTATGGTCAGTGCTGCAAGTCCTCCTTCCCACCCAGCTAGCCAGATATCCCACCATGGAACGTGCTTGCATTGCAGGGAGTGTAAGTTGTCTCTCAGGATGTCAGTCAGTGGTGTCCTGCTGTTTGTTGGTGCACAGTTGCCAGCAGGGCCTTGTGCTCCCCACAGCAGTAGCCAGTGTCAGCCATCTTGTGAGTCCTTCTCCACTCCCTGTGATGTGAGCATGGTTCAGGGTGGTGTTGATGGGACAGTTGTGGGGGTGACCAATATCAGTGACTACGACTCCCATCATGCTATTGCCTCCACCCCCTTCCCAGCATGCCCATGCTTCCTTCCTTCTGACTCTGCTTCCCTGTGGGGTGGGCTGGCTGTGCTGACAGGATGGCTGGGAGTGTTGTCCTGGCAGTTGTTTGGCTAAGAGTCCCAAGAGTGTCCCTGTGCTTCACACAACATAACCCAGGGTGGTGGTTCTTTGTGGGATCTTGTGTTAGGATGGAGGGCATTGCATTCTACCAGGTGGGTACTGTGGAGTTTGTGTTGGGGGGTGTGAGGGGAGGTGCTTGTGACTATAGTCAGTGCTGCAAGTCCCCCTTCCCACCCAGCCAGCCAGATATCCCACCATGGAACGTGCTTGCATTGCAGGGAGTGGAAGTTGTCTCTCAGGATGTCAGTCAGTGGTGTCCTGCTGTTTGTTGGTGCACAGTTGCCAGCAGGGCCTTGTGCTCCCCACAGCAGTTGCCAGTGTCAGCCATCTTGTGAGTCCTTCTCCACTCCCTGTGATGTGCGCATGGTTCATGGTGGTGTTGATGGGACAGTTGTGGGGGAGCAATATGTGTGACTACGACTCCCATGATGCTATTGGCTACACTGACTTGGCCAGCATACACAGAATTCCTTCCTTTGAGTGTTCTTCACTGTGTGTTGGTGTTGTTGTGGTGGCTACATGTCTGGATGTGTTTGTTAGTTCTATTTGTGCCACTGCCTAGCTGTAGTTGTAGTTGTGTTTGTACATGTGTTGGCACAGTTGGATGTGACTTTTTTGATGGCATGTGTTGTGTTTATCTGACTGACATACACATTTTGGGATGATTCTGTTCTGGTTGCTGTGTAATTGCTATGAGTGCATGGTTTGACTCTCCCCTTGACAGTGATGTGTGTGTGTTTTGTGGCAGTATATTGTGTACATTTGTTGTGTACTCACCAGGCTCTGGGATGTCCTCTAGTCCATATACGCTCACTGGCGGAAGGATGGCCCGCACCTTCTCCTCCCAGGGCCTGAGGTATATTGGCTTGGCAGGAGGGCCACTGCCGGTGTGTTGGCTGTTGATGTAGTCTTGCTTCAGCATTTTCCGTACCCTCCTGCGCACGTCATACCACCTGTTCTGGATGTCGGTCTTTGTGCGCCGACATGGTGATTGGGCGTTCACCCTGTTGATGATCCTCTCCCACATCTTGGTTTTCTGCGACATGGGGGTCTGTTGGACCAGTGTGCCAAACAGCTGTGGCTCCACCCTGAGGATCTCGTCTACCATGACTTCCAATTCACTATCTAGGAACTTGGGATTCTTCTTGGGGGGCATGGTGATGGGTGGTGATGGTGGGTGATGTGTGTGTTGGTGTGCAGGTGAGGGTGTGTGAGTGTGTGTTTTGCTGGGTGTATGTGAGGTAGGTATTTGTTGGTGTGCTGATGGTGTGTGGCTTGTGTGAGGGATGAGCTGTGGGTGTGTGGTTGCTTTCTCTTGGGTGCTGGCAGTGGAATGGCATTTGCAAAGGCTCATGGTAGTGATTTGTGTCCTTTATATAGGTGGAGTTGTGGGTGTGTCTTTGTTCTCTGTCCCCACCCCCCCAGTATTTATTGGCTTGGTAATTGCTTGTTTGGCCTTTTTTTGGGTGAATTTTCCTTTGTACTGTCTGTGTATGTTGGAAACGTTCTTGTGACCGAGTCGGACCCTGCATTGGTCTCGTACGGTGTTCTCTGTTTCGTTCACGCTGTGTTTGTGCAGTTTTCTATGCTGCGTACGCGTCGGTCGCGGTGTATTGTGTTGCTTCGGCTCGGTTTTGTATGCGTGTCGGTCGTACGGCTTGTCCTCCGTCCGACTCGCTCGTGGTTTCGCGCCTTGCATCGTACTTTGCGGTTTGGAGTTCGCGTGTACGTTTCGGTCGGATTTGTTCCGGGTGCGTGTCGGTCGGTTGGATTCGCGTGTTTTTCCGGCCGGATTGCTGCTTTCCGTGCGGCTCGGTCGGTCGACTTTGTTTCGGTGCGTGTCGGTCGGATTTTCGCGCCTTGCATCGTACTTGGCGTGTCGTGCGCCACAGGTACGTGTCGGTCGGTATTTTTTCCGGATCCGAGTCGGTCGGTGCTTTTTCCGGCCCGAATCGGAATCGACCCCTCTGTCTGCATACTTTAGTTTAGACAGAACAATAGCGATAGTAGCCTGGACCCTGTGTGGAAATCCCAGGTGTGGGAAGATGTGTCACAGAGTTTTTATAGTAATGAAGCTAGATCTTGCTAGTTTGTTCATTTGGGCAATCATTGATACCTTAGTGTCCATGGTAATTCTGAGGATTCTTACTTCCTTAAATACTTTAGACGGTGTTCCCAGATCATCAGGCCAGGCTGAGAGTGGGTCATAACTTTTCCAATTACCACATGAGAGTATTTCTGTTTTGGAAGCATTCAATTTGAGATGGCTCCATGCATCCACTGATCAACGGCTCTGTGGCAACTGAAAAGTTGCGAATTTCCGATGTCATTGGGGCTTTCCAGTTTAAGGAGTATTTGTGCCTCATCTGCATTTTATAGCATGTGATGTGAAATTCATTGATCAGTGCAGGTAATGACTTCACATAGATGTTGAAAAGCATGGGTGAGATAATGGAGCCTTGAGGGGCTATTGCTTTTGTGAAGTACTGTTTGATGAGAAAGGGGGAGTATGAATGAAATTTGTTCTGTTTTGAAGGTAGGATGTGATCCAGTCAAGAGCAGTCCCCTCTATGCTGGCTTCGTCGAGTCTTTGTATTAGAGTGTCATGGTCAACCATGTCACAGGCAGCTGAGAGGTCCAAGAGAAGTAGTGCAGCAACCCCATTCTTGTCAACTGTATTCTCAAGGTCATCCCAGATGACAATGAGGGCAGATTGTGTGCCTCTTCCTGGATGGACTCCTGTTTGGAAGTCTGAAGGTATGGAATTATCTTCAATGAATTGTGACATCTGGGCGAACGCTGCTCTTTCTATCAGTTTGTCCAGGAAAGGTCCATTTGTAATTGATCTGTAGTTGTCGGGGTAAACCGGGTCCATGTTTGTTTTCTTTAGTAATGGGTGTATATATTACTTTTTTAGATCTTCTGGAAATATTCCTGTAGTTAAGGAATTGTTGATGATTCTTCATACCAGTGAGGCAGCAGAGGTAGTTAAAATAATTTTCTTGAAAGTTTGAGGTGGACATGGGTCAGAAAGGCTGCCTGCAGGCCTACTTGCTTTGACAAAGTCCATAAATTCATTGTGTGATATTTGTTGGAAGGAATGCAGAGGCTGGGTTAGCCTACTCTTGGAGGTTTTTTTTGGAAAAGGGTGGGTGCTGGTGGTTTTTTTTTGTTTTAAATAGGAGTCAAACGTGTCTGCTTTGGTTGTGTAATGATTTGCCAGTTTGTCTGTGAAAATCTGAGTAATGGGATGAGCTCCTTCTATGCAATTTGGTTTACAAAATTCAGTGAGAATTTTATAGATTTCTTTATTTGCACATTTAGCATTTTGAATTCTGCCTGAATAGAATTTTTTTAAGCTTTTTGATTGCTGACTTGTATAATCTGTTAAGTTTCTGTCGGTGAAGTTAGTCTTGATTGGTGTTTGATTTGAGGCAGGTGCATTGCAGCTTTCTAATTTGCTGTTTTATATCTTTTAGCTCTGTATTTTTCCAAGGTGCCTGTTTTCTTTTGTTCTGTTGTGTTGTTCTTAGTGGTATTAGGATATCAAAAGCTTCCTGTAACCACTCATAGGGGGTCATTACGATGGCGGGAGGAAACACTACCGCCGTGCCGTCGGAGGTAAAACCGCTAGTTATCGTCCGCCAGCAACTGCCCACCCTCCCGCCAAATTAGGATGTGAAAAGTCAGGCAAATACCGCCCGCAAGCCTGCGACGCCGCCCGCCATCAAAGTGCGCCCGTTTACGTAGCGGCGCCAGCCAACGGAGGCACACCGCCCGACGAAATGACGTACCACCCGGCGTACAAATTACGATGACACAACCAAACAGCCTCACCGGCAAAGAGACACCGCACGAGAACAGGAGGCGGAAACCACATTGCTGACAACAGAAACACCAACCCGGCCTACTCCGACATGAATCCTGCTCTCCAGGCCATCCCAATGCTGTACCTGATGCAGCACCTAGGAGTGAACGCGCAACGACGACGCAGGTAGGCAGACACACAACAAGGGCATGCAAACACCGCACACAATGCAAGGGCGGAAAAACTGTACATGGGCCCCCTAGACACCCCTGTGGGGACAGGACACATCCAACACTGTACCCACACATATCCCACCTGTAAAATATAATCAACCTGCAACATCCTGGGCACCCACTACCCCGGACCAGGAGGTGACGTCCCCGTCACGGCACCGCAGCGCCCCGGCGATGACGCACATGCGCACAACGCAGAGGCCAACGACAGCGCCACGCATGGGCTGCACACAAACACCACAGGGTCACAACAACACACCACACACACCAGCCCCACCCTGAAGGCACATGTCACGTGGTCCCCCTGCGTAAATCATGACCACAACCGACAACTCACAGTTGCCAAAACGTAGTCACACAAGTGTGCCGAACAGGGGAGCAAAGTGACGTCGAAAGAGGACACAAACCTGTGTGCAAAGCATGGAGAAGCACACGGCAGCTGCTACAGAACAGCACAAACAATGGACATCGACCGCAAAAGGCACGCCAGTCACAACAAACAATACCTATACCATCCTGCACGCAATAACAAGCCATGCAATGTACAAAACAGAGAAACCCTGCTGCCTGAGAACAGGTGTCCACAATCACTACGCCCACACACAAGTCCCAATGTACAGCGGAAAAGAAGTGACCCACCCACACACGGGAGAGCAGATAGCAGTGAATGTCCTTCCATTCCCACACTCAAATCACATTGCAACATATCCTGCAGGAGAACGGAGCCATTGTAAAAACCACAACCCAAACATAGCCATGCTGAGTCAACCTTCCACTGGCAGATAACGCCGAACATGAAAGAAAGATAAAACCACAAAATACAATTATACCACTGCTCCTTGTGGCTCAAATGCAAGTAATCAGGAAAGAGTCAGACACCACTGGCCTTGACCATTCATAGGAGCATGTGGGATGAGGGCCTGTGTCCGCCCCCCAAGCCATACCCAAAGTCCTGCCGCCTAACATCCATACAAGAACACCCAGCATCGTCGGAGGTTGCACTCAGCAGACAGCCCAGGCAGCCGGAGCACGCCATCACAGCACCCTGCAGCAAAATGGACGGTGCACCAGTACTATACACCTACGCCAGACAGATGCAGCTGTACAGCAATAGCTTGCTACAGATAGTGGGCTGTGCAAATCTGGCTATGCTGAATGTAAGTTATCGAGTAACTTACCGCATTGAAATGTTCAGCTGCGTCATCCCCGTTTTCTACTGTCGGAGGTGCCCGTACCACTGGCCTGTGGATTTATGTCTCTCCAACCCGGCATGTCCAATTGGGGACCTGGTACACCTGTTCTCACCCCTGGACGCCCACGACAGGAACTGTTCAGTGTATGGGGGCATGGCGTTTGTGGCTGCAATAGGACACACACTGCAATGGGACCAGTGTGCCTCCGCACAACGTATGCTGGATTACAGTTTCATCGAATGTCACCCGACATGTCCCATCAGGATTCTACAAGGGACAACTTACGAGGAACACGTTGCAACCCACCATCCGCTTCATTGGATGTCAACCATGAATACCACCAATGCGAGGGATGCTCTGCAGGAAGGTATCGCATACCTGACAACCTGTCAATTCATGGGTCCCCAAATCAATACCCACAATTGAACATTCATGTGCAACACCGTACCTATGCTTGGCGTCCGCACGCAGTGGCCAGTTAGCTGTGCAACAACTATACCATGCACTCGGAAACAAACACCTTACCATCAACTCCACCGTCATGACACCTGACATTTCCGGGACATGCACCCTGTCCATCACCACATCCCGTGTCCCTGCATGAACACGGGGAGGCTGAGGAATGGGACCTGTGTACAGTGACCACATGGCTCAACATTGCACGAACCACAATGCTACAATATGCATGCCGCGCACCTGAACACATGCTCCTGTAAGTGCACGCTTATCTGTCTGCTGAATAACTTGAGAACTGTCATCTCACCTTCTTCTGAACTTCCGTGCCAGGACATTTGCATGGACAACAAATGCAACACCCTACAACATGTCCCCGGGCATTGAGTCATGTCCAGTAGCCACCATATCGCAACAACATGTGAGACTATGCTGCATGCATGTAGGCTCATGCTCTGATGTCACCTCTGACGTAGGTGTGTCGGAGTCACTATTGTCGTAAACCTGTACCATGTGACTTAGATGTACTGTGCTTATGATGTCAAGCTGCCTGGTAGGGTAAACCAATACTGTCTGTGTCACAGCCTAGGGCACCTCAGTAATGAGCTAATGTACTGTAGCATAGCAAAGGCAGGGCATTCTTAACTCTGAAGCCTCATTTCCACAATTAACGACTCATCACATCTACCTGTACCCCCTTTTGTATGTGTAATCATGCTAAGTATATCCTCCACATGCATTACGCTGCCAGTAGTGTCCACATCCTGCATCACAGAGGAAGTAAGCTCAAATACATGCCTTAAAGCTAATATCTGACTCTGGAGAATTATTGATCGTAGACAAGTACGAATGAGAGAGGATGAGAGTGTGTGAAGTACACGGGACTCGTGAGACCACCATGTAGTCAAGTGACATTGGATGTCAATGCATATGAGTTGCTGCCACTGTGGACCCAGTAAAATACCACAGGTCGTGGGCCTTGGCATGTCAGAGTCTGACGTGGCCCAACAGATCATCACATCAACACTGACGGCCTGGTCACTACAAAGCACAGTCCCACATATGTGTACAATCACCTTCACAGTCTGACATCACACTCAACAAGCAAATATAGGAGCCACGCCAGTAGCACGCCACATCAATGCATGCCAAAACACACACGATATCAGTGTGGGTGGGCAGGGCTGCACAGTGAGTACGAACCGCCGAAATGTACATACATGCGCAATAGAACAAGGCACAATCTCCACATTCACACACCCTGCAGACCCACAATGGCCAATACATATCAAGTAGGAGTCATCCTGAACTGCAAGGACACACCCACACACTGTGCAACAGACAATACACACATGTGCTCACATTAACAGACCCGAACAAGGATACAAACACTGACCATGCCCCTGGGTAACACATGTGTGTAGTCGACATTGCCAGAGCGCACACACACACACCAACACCACCCCAAAGTCACACCACACACACCACACACACCTACACCTCCCAAATGCACACATTGAAAGTAAGCCATGTGCCCAGGCTCGATGTTCATCACAAGATACACATACACCTACACTGCTGGCCAGCCAGAAAGTAAGCTCACACATACCCGCACACTCTGCACATGCTACCTGTCATCCTGTGGCTAGACACACACCCTGTGCTTTGCATGCACGCAAACATGACACGTATACATTAACACAGAAATACCACCAAATACATGCAGACAATCCGTGTTACAGACACACGTCTTCATCACACACACAAGTAGCAGAGTCTGAAAGAAGTGAAGTCCCAGCCACGTATCATACACATAGGAATGTGAGATCAGACATTGCAATTGTTGAGGTACCATTCACGGCATGTGCCTCACTTAACTATGCACACACAGTAACAACTGCAAACAGCAACTACACAGACACAACCCACTACAGGAACAACAGCATCCAGTCACAGAATACATAGACAGGCGGCAACAATGTACAACACCAGGGACAGTGGCCAGTCCGATGTGCAGAGTACTGATACGAAAAGCTACGTATGCATTGTGTGTGAGTGTACCCTGCCATGGACAGCAACACTGCCATGGGAGTCACGATAGCCAGCACAGCCACCACTGTAGCACAGGTAGTTGTGTGAGGGTGCCTAACATTCAAACAGGATGCCAGTCCGACTGGGTGCAGTCTGTATGCTACGGGACAGTTGGATGTCCGCCCCTGAGAGAGAAGCACAACTGTGGAATACACACATGGGCATGTGAAGCGGGAGGGCTTCTTGGCACAGGTGGGTCTGTGGCACGGGTGGGTGCACACATGCAGTGTCGATACAGACTGTGTGGGGACGAACCCGGCTGGGTATATTACCACTGTTCTGGGTATGTGGAAAGACCAGCTGTATGGGGATGAATGTGGACTAGTGTGTGCACAACAGGCGGGCACACGATCTATGCTGCATCAGGTGTGGACGTTGGCCCTCCCTCTGGGGACATGCTGGATACTGCTGTGCGTCAGCCAGGCCCTTGCCGAGACATTTACACCCCTGGCCTTCAGGTGTACCCCCTACATCGTCCACCTGCACAGGCTACCCAGGGCATGGGATGGCAGTGGAGCTTGGTGGGTGGGAGGTCATGGCACCCTGCTCCTGGTCACATATCGCAGGCAATACATTCTCAGTGTGCAGCAGGGCACAAGTCCCGAACAAGACGTGGGGGGACGCAGACGTCATGACAGGTATTGACGTCACGGAAGATGGCTTGCACCATCAGACTCATTGCCTCCCCTCGCTCACCCCACTGATGCGATTGCATCATAGGAGCACGCGCGTGAGCAGCAGCTCCAATCTCACCCCAGAGAGGCCAAAGAGTGAATGTGTGGCTCCATTCGCTCCAGTCACCGAGCTCACGGTAAAATAAGTGGTGGGACGCCGTACACCCGCATGGTACCCGGACTCGAGCCCTGGTGTGCAGGCAAAGCTACCTAATGTTTTAGCGAAGTGTGTGAGTTGCATGACACCCGTTGGCGGTGGATGGCTCGGAGGCTCTTCACCATGAGGCCCATATCACACACCATGGGTCCCTTGCCAATGGCAGCGGATGCTATGACATTGCGCGCCGGGGTGCGTCTACATGTCGTCTGGGTTGGTGTTTGCGGCATGGGCAGCTACAGCTACTGTGTGTTGCATGTGGTGTATCCGGACTCCGGAGACAGCCATGCTTTGTCACTGTTGTCCAGGGCACGAGTCGGGGTACCATGCGGCTGTACGGCGTCCCCCACCTATTTTACCGTGAGCTCGATGACTGGAGCGAATGGAGCCACACATACACTATTTGGCCTCTCTGGGGAGAGATTGGAGCTGCTGCACACGCGCGTGCTCCCATGATGCAATCGCATCAGTGGGGTGAGCGAGGGGAGGCAATGAGTCTGATGGTGCAAGCCATCTTCCGTGACGTCACTACCTGTCATGACGTCTGCGTGCCACCACCTCTTCTGTCAGGACTCGTGCCCTGCTGTTGTCAGATGCGCCACTTTCCGGGGGTGGGGGAAGGTCAGGAATGTCAGCCTGACAGTGGCCCAGTTCAAGGACCACCTTGACTGGGGGGACAACTATTGGACAGACTGGTGTAGCCCACCCACGCGTTAATGTAGGCCCTCCATGAACTATGTCAACTGCGGAAAGGTGTTGGCATGGGCAATGAAGTCATTAAGGAGAGCTGTCTGACCCACGCACAGATGCCGCACATGCTCAACAGACCCGGCACTGAGTGCAGCAGGGGTCGCAGGGGCAGCTGTGCCTGGTGTGAAAGACACTCTATCCTTCATCCTTGTGCCGACACGTGTTGCACCAGTGGAAGTAGTTGGGAGGGCGGGCATTGGCCTCCGCGTGGCTGCAGAGGAGCTAGAGTGCACGTCCCCTGTGCTAGCAAACATGGATACATGACCTCTGTACTCAGATGACGCAGCAATTGTCGTATGGGCCTGTGATTCATCCAGCACACGTCTGCCCCCTCCGATGCGCCGGTCACATTAGTCTCACCCAGCCCCTGTGCAGCTGCACCATCCGATGCCTCACCACTGTTGACCGTCCCCTGTCCCTCAGCACACATGGTAGATGACACATGAGGGAGAGCGAGGTGGCCTCACTCATTTGGCATCAAATCCACAGACATGTGCAAGGGAGCCAGCACCAGAACATTCCCAAGTGCACATGTTGCATGATACCTGTGCAAATGTATACAGCAACCACAATCAACACGTAATGGCTGGCGTACAGGTAATGAACCCGCCAATAAGTGACACATGTGTTGTGCACATGGAACAACACCCGGACTGTCACCCTGCGGCCATAGCCACTCATCGCTGTGTACACACCCACTCTCCTGATGGTGTTAAGGATGACCACTACATAAGTAGGCCAAGGACATACCTGCATGGAGCAGAATGTGTCACCACACACACTGACTGCAACATGACAGTCCACAATGGTTATGAGCCCATGCCAGACAACTGTCCATCGCACGAGCACAACTACTGTTGCACAGTGTGCCGGATGTGTGAGTATCAGGAATATGAGGTGAGGCATCGCACACATGTGTTTAGGACGAAATCAGAGTATGCACAGTGCCACAAACATACATGTGAATTGCCACTCCAGCTGACTACAGGCTGTTCCTGAGGCCTACGACTCTGAACGCATTGACTATGCAGAGTGCCCAAATTACATCTTGACCCTCAGGAATCGCATATGCATGTAAGATGCACCCAGCACAGAGTACACTCACAACCCACTGCATCACACAACTAACATCACATTACCCAGAACATGGGTAGGCTGTGGACACATGCTGCCTCTCGCAGCAAAAGACACAATCCCACAGTACTGTACACCTGCCTGCTGCTGATGCCCCTACAAACGTGCATCCGCCACAGGCTGTGTGACTGTCAATAGCAGACCATTAGTGGTGAAATGCAGCGCCGTGCCAACCTGACAATACGAGGGAGCATCCCCCGATTAGTCGCCGCAACATGGTCACACATCCGGCAGATGACGTCACCCTCTTCGTGGGATTGGCTGCACTGTCGGTTACACATACACAGGAGCATCAACTTGGATGCAATGGCTCATCACAAGGCCTTGGGCTGGTGGACTTCCAACTGCAGGGATGGTACACATGAGGGTTGGAATATCACACATACTCTTCTCAGCATCACCCACATCCACCAATAACAGTGGCATGATGCTGACCCATCCTAAATGATCAGAGACGTGTAACAGAGCCAAGACGGTATGGGACATGGCATAACAGCATGTGTACACCACACGTGAATGCATGCTGGTGGGAGTGTGTACACAGTACCTGTCCATCCCATTAAATTCAGGATGCCAGCACTTTGAGCAATGTGTAGTCTGCCCACATCTACTGTCCATTGTCAGGTAGACCGACACATAGCTCACAAGGCTACACATCTTTGTGGGTGGACTCACTGTGTCCAACACTGCGCAGCCCTCAACGTACTCGCCCTGTGAATGGCTCACCCCGCTATGGAGGTCACATTCAGTGCCACCATCTCTCACACACATCCCTATCACAAGGCCTGGAGTGTTCAATCGACATGGCTGAGTTAGCGCATTTCCTGGGAGTTGTGAAATAATGACACATGTTACCCACTGTACAGTCAGTGTAGTTTCCTTCTAGGATTGGGCGGTCAATGTGCAGCCCAGGTCTGCCGAGACTGAGAAGGCCAGCAGGGAGCCAGCCAGCCATTCACACAAGCAATAGCTGCCCAGAATCATGCATTGCCAAGTGTCTGCGTCACTGGGTGTCTGACATGAAAATGCCATGTACCACCACTCGGGAGGGACATGCATGGGGAAACACCAGAGAGCCTACATACCCCTTCCACCTGTAGTTAGCATGGTAAGCGGTGCATGTTGGAACCCCACAGGCTCAGACTCATAGTGCTGCGGATGAACGACATGTGTGTCCCCCACATGCACTCCCACACACACTGTAGTTGTCTTACACACACATGACTTTTGCCGGTATTCGCCTTGGGCAGTGTGCGTGGAGCTCGGAATCCAGGAACTGCAGCTCCTCGCTGGTGAGTGGACCTGGACATATCATCAGAGTCGTCGACATTAAGGTGGACAGGTGGCAGCAGCAGCAGGTGTTGTTGAGGGGTGGCAGTCAGCAGTCCCTGGAAGCTGTGGTAATGCCTGTCACCCTCCCACACTGATATAGCCCCCTTGGGGCTGTTTCTGCGTGTCCAAGCTGCTGCGATTGGTGTACCGCTCAGCCTGTGTACGTTGTGTTGTTGGTGTGTGCCATACTCACCCAGCCTCGGAAGCGGTGTCAGGCACAGCAGCTAGGTATATTGCCGTGGTGTTGCCGCTACCCACATATGCAGTCTGAATCCATCATCATGCCTATCAAGCTAATCTGGCCTTAATCCCCATGTGCATGCTCATAGCAATGGTATGTGTCAGTGGTCCTTGCTTTTGGTAAGGGGACCTGTGTAAGAGTAATGTTGCTGTGCTGTCCCTACTTGTCAGCTGTTCGGTGATACTATTGCTTTGTCAGTGATCTTTGTTTTGTGTATGTGTAAATACCATGTGGTGTGTTGCATTGACATGTGTCCACTTCCATCTGTCCTAGGAGGAGACCAAACATACATCGCCCCTACCAATTGCTGGCAGACATGGAGGATGTGGAGGTCATAAGGAAGTTCCGTCTGGACCGGCCCACCCTGCATCGCCTATGTGCCATGTTGGAACCCCACCTTCGTCCTCGCAGGGTGTATCCTACAGCATTCACCCCCACGGCTAAGGTGATGGCTGCACTGCATTTCTTCGCAACCGGTTCATTCCAACACACGGTGGGCAGTGGAGGTGGGATGTCCCAGCCCATGTTCAGCAAGGTGCTACGGGATGTCCTGTCAGCTATGATGCTGTACAGGAACCGGTACATCCGATTCCCCAGGGCTCGTGATTTGCCTGCGGTGAAGGGTGCTTTCTATGCACTTGGACGCATCCCCCAGGTTGTTGGTGCAATTGATTGCACCCATGTTGGCCTTGTTGCACCACAGGCCATGGAGCACATCTATAGGAACCGGAAACATTTCCACTCCCTGAATGTGCAAGTGGTGTGCCTGGCGGACATGATAATCACACACGTGTGTGCGAAGTTTCCCGGTTCCACCCATGACTCGCACATCATGCGCCACAGCATCCTCCCACGTCTGATGACCAATCTACAACCGGACCGTGCATGGATTGTTGGTGACTCTGCATATCCTAATGGGCCTTGGCTGTTAAGTCCACTACGCAATCCTCGTACACCAGCTGATGTCAGATACAATGAGGCACATGGGAGGACCAGACGTGTGGTGGAGCGGACTTTTGGACTCCTGAAGTCCAGATTCAGATGCCTGGACCGCACCGGGGGTGCACTGGCATACTCCCCACAGAAGGTGTGCCAGATAGTTGTGGCATGCTGCATGCTGCACAATCTTGCGATTCGCAGGCAGATCCCCCTGATAGTGGATGACGGTGATCAGCCAGGGCCCCCGCCTGCAGGCCAAGCCGTGTCCAGTGACGAGGACAGTGGAGAGGAGGAAGCAGTGAATGAGCGTCAGCAGCTCATCGCCCGCTACTTCACTTGACGGTGAGTGACCATGTACGACGGCTGATGTCGCTGTAGTTGTGTAGGTGTATGTGTGCATTGTCAGGGCGGCCTATTGTTCACTGAGTGCTGTGTGGCAATGGTCCATGTCCAGGGTAGTATGCCACTGAGAGTGGCTGTGACATTGTGCCCTGTTGCTCTGTGAGATGTGTGTACATTGCTTAGGCCTGATGACAAGTACTGTGTGATGAGTGTGTGACACACACAGTCAATGGACTCTTGTTCTGTTTGTCACCCCTAGGTCCCTACAGCCTCTCCTGGCCTATCGACAGAACACACTACAGATGAATTTCTGAACATGCTGACGTTTGTGCACCATTGATAATAAACATAGCAGATGACATAGGATGTGATACAGGTGTATTTATTTTAAAGGTGACATGTGATTGTGGGAAAGGTGATCAAGAAGGTGGTGCATGCTGTACAATGAGTTGACGGTCCTGTCCGCGTGATGGTCAAGGTGTACCCATGTTGTCCTGGGTCCGCAGTCCAACAGACATTTGCCACTCGACTGGCAGTGTGGGGTAGGATGGTAGTCCAAGTGAATGCAGGGGGTGGCCACCATGGCTGGCTGACTCACTGGCGTTTGGAGCGTGCGAAGTCCTCCCTGGACATCTGTTTCCTCTTCGGACGGCCCCTTCCACGTTTGAGAGGAGGGGGTTGTGTTTGTGGGCTGCTGGTGGTGGCTGAGGATTGCCCACTCGCTGTGGACGCAGGGGAACTGGATGTTGCACGTCCCTGCGCCCCAGCAGGTGGTGGCGTAGGTGGTGTGGTTGGCCTTGAGTGGGCCCTCACCTCCACCACTAGCTGGCCCATGAGGTCCACAAGTTGGCCCATGTGGGCGTCCATGGACCTCAACACCCCAAGGACTTCCCTCGTGTCGGAAGCTGACCTGGCCCATTGTCCCTGGGCCTCTTCATAGGCCCCAAGGACTCTGGCTATTTGCGGCAGGGCTTGGCTCCCAGGCTCTGTTGGCCTTGGCCTGACCCTGCTCCTCCCACCTGGACTGCTGCCACCGACCTGCCCACTCGCCACATTGGTCACCCGGGGCCTCCTCCTGGCTCCCAGGGTAGATGTGGAGGTTTGTGCCACCTCTTGGGATGGCTGAGTGGTCAGGGAGGCCCTGGTGGTGGTGATGGTGGTGGTGGTGGTTGCGGCGGTGGTGTTGGCCGCAATGACCGTGGCAGCAGGGGCCTGGGACTGGTCACCAGCCCTGGGAGATGGGTTGGTGGGTAGGAGGGGTCCTGGGGAGCTGTTGCGCCCTGCCACGCCAGATGTGCCAGGTCGGGAGTCCTCGTCCGTAGAGGTGTCCAGGCTTTCCACATCCGTGAGTCCGTGTGGGGGGCTTGTGGACTGGCTGTGATGGCTGGTGTCTCCATCCGCAGCATCATGCTGTTCGTCACCTGTGGGGCGGAGACGAAGAGTTATTGTGTTGCACCTTGCAAGGTTTGTGTTAGATGTCTGACATGCACAGTTTGTGCACAGTTGTGCACTGATTTGCCGGATGCGTGTGTGTGTCTCTACAATGTGTGTGCGTGATCAAGGCAATGGAATAGTGTGATGGGTGCATCTGGCATGGGACGGATTTGAAATGCCAATTGGTGTGTGTTGCAGTACCCCTACATTTTGTGGCTTTGGTGGGAACGGGGTACAGCCCCATGGACGGTTTAGTGTTGAAATATGTTTTTGGGGTTCAAATGCAACGCTTGGATACGCAGATGGCAAAAGGGGTATCGCCCCATGAACGCTTTGGTGTTGAAATATGGTACTGTGGTACATACTGTGACATATGGGTGCAGAAGGGGACATGTGTTTTGGCCACACGACACTACAGAGACAAAGGTGTGTGTATGTCTGACTTAGCCAGCATATCTGCTCACTGTTGTCATTTAAGGGCATTCCACAGCAAGCATTGTAGTGTGTGAGTAATGGTTGTATGCCACACGACGTATTGCAGATGGTACAATTCCTTGGTGTGCGTGCTACTCTCACCCATGTGCAGCAATGCAGTGCTCTTGGGGTGTTGACTACATTTTGTATGTTGTTACTCACAGTGTGACGAGCGCTTCAGACACAGCAGACACATTATTGGTCATCGGCAGGACTCTTTGCTGTACTACTGTCTATGGGGCAACTGTTTAGATGATATACCTTTCATGACACTGGGGCTGGATGATGAGATGGATGAGATTTTGAATGTGCATTGTGTAGCTGTGTGGTTCATGGGTCCAGTGGTGTATGTGACATTACTGGGGTTCCACTATGTTTCATTTGGACAAGATAGACTTACATGGGTGATGTTGTACTATGTCAAGGGTAGAAGCAGACACGACTACATGGACAAGACTTGGATGGTGTTGCTGATGTGTGTGATGACTGGCACAGTGCACGCCATGTGGGTCAGTACTCCAGTTAGACTTGTGCATGCAGACGTGACTCCTTACGTGTTACTGCATTTGAGATGGCTCATGTGGGCTATGACTCTGTAATTGATGTCCGTGTGCACATTGGTCACATGTTTGTGACAGGGAGCAGTGCTACCTGTTCCTCTGCTAAGTGACATGTCCCACATGTTAGTCGTAGTACAGTCCTCATGCCTACAGACACCCCGCCCTGTACAGTAGTCTACCTAATTGTTGGTTTTGAGGGAGAAATGCAATGGCTACCACATGGTTATGAGAGGGAGGGGTGCTCCATCTTGCTGGTCTGTGGGTGTGGGGGCCGTGTTGTGAGTCGTGGTGATGGTTTACCATCCACAGACAGCCCTCCATGTAGGGTAACATATCTACCTGTCGGGTGTAGGTGTGCACTGCAATGGCTGACACATGGGTGTGGGGAGTGCTCCATCTTGCTGCGCTGTAGGAGTGGGGGCCTGGTGGGGGGGTACTTCTGCAGTCCCCCCTCCGATACACGGGCCTTGTGGTAAGGCTGCTTACCTGTTACTTGTTGGTTTGTGCAGCTATGGCTGCCACATGGGTGTGGGTGTGGGGAGCGCTCCTTCCGGCGCATCTGGGGTACAAGGGGAGCTGGTGGGAGTTGTGGTGCTGGCTGACTGTACACATGCCCCCATGGTTTTCTTTGTTGGTGCCTATGGGCTGAGTGTGTGTGAGTGTCTGTTGCATATGTGAGGGATGTCTTGTGAATTGTGTACTGGACATGGGGGTGTTCGGCCCTCGGAGCTATGGCATTGTGTTGGTGCATGACTGTACATGGCGGTGTGCTGGTATACATTTGTTTGTACTTACCAGCCTCCACTCCCCCTGGTATTCCGATGAGACTCTCCGGATGTAGTATGCCTCGCACCTTCTCCTCCCACGCCTTGAAGGTCTTGAATGGCGCGGGAGTTCCGCTGCCAGTCCTGTCAGCCAGCTCACGGTTCTTGGCCTCCTTCTTCCTGACCACGCTTTTCAGGTCCTGCCACCTCTTGGTTATTTCCCCCCGGTTGCGTGGCACGTTCCCAACTGCATTCACCTGGTCTACGATCCTTATCCACATCCTGTTTCTGGTGGCTACTGGTGTCTGTTGGACCTGGTTCCCATAGATTTGTGGGTACACCTTGATGACCTCGTCGACCATGACCGTCAACTCTGTGGCAGTGAACTTGGGCATTCGTTGTGTTGCCATGGTGCGTAGTGTAGTTTTTGTGGTGCTGGTGTGGTGTGTTTGGTGTGTGATGTGCAGGGGGTTTGTGGTGCCGGTGTTTAGGTGGTGGTGGTGGTGTTGTGGTGATGGATGTGATGTGTGCGTGCGTGTGGTATACTGCTTTCCTCTGTGGCTCTCCGTGTTCTCTGCTGTGGTGTTGGCTTTGTCGTGGTGCAAGGGTTTGTGGTCTGTGAGGGGGCTGCTTTTGTACTCACCTATGTGGGTGTGTCATGATGGTCTGTTGTTTTCAGGTGTGTTGGGCGTGGTGTCCTGGGATTTATTCTAATTGTATTTTTTGGCAGGGGGATGTGTCTTTGGGATGGGTTTTGTGTCTGGGTATTTTGGCGTTGTTTACTGTGTGGACTTGTTGGCCGTGTTGTGTGTATTTGTTTGTGCCGCCACTGATTTCCGTGCACGGACGTGGCCGCCAGGCCTTCCGCCTTGTCAGTTATTCATTTCTGTTGTTCACCGTTGCGGGCGGGAAATGTGTTGGTTTCCCGCCCTCATGTCGGGGGGATCATAATTTGACGGCCGGTGTGTAGTCCGTCCGCGCGGTCGTATTTGGAGTTTTCGGGCGGTATTGCGTCCGTGGCGGACGGATTGTCTTGGACTCTGACATGGACGGGCGGTATTCTGTCTATTTTTTCCGCTGCGGGCGGTGGTTGCTTCGCGTCATCATGATTGCTCGGTCGGTATTCCCATGGTGCAGGCGGGCGGTCTTTTCAGGCTATGGCGGTTGGCGGTATTTTTACCGCCGGTTATCGAAATGGGCCCCATAGTTTTTGAATGGAATTTATTGTGTCTAGATCTGTACTGGATGTTACTTGTGTTTCTAAGTGTTCAAAATTAAGTTTGTTCCACGGTCAATAGGTGAATGCATGTAAGGTGGTTTTAGGTGTGCTGCTTTGTGTTGTTTTATGTTGGAAAGCAAGCAAATGGTTGTCTTACCATGTGACTGGAGTAATTGTTTGAAAGGTAACTAGTTCTGAATTTGCAAAAATGACATCTAAGATGTGTCCAGCGATGTTTGTGGGTTTGTGGACGATCTGATGTAGGTTCAGTGTGTCTAGCCCGGTGATGATTGTTTTTGGATGGGGCATATTGGGTTTGCCAAACCCAGGGGCAGATTTACAATGCCTGGCGCATCCCTGCAAATCAGCAGAGATGCGCCAGGAAAGATGCATCACGCAAGTTTACCCTTGCGCCACCACAGATGCGCCGCATTTACTATGCGGCGCACCGTGGCGCAAAGATAAACAGATGCGTGTCGCATCTCCCGTCGGAAGGGTGGCGCATTGCTGGAGTCGATGTCGCCGAAGTGCGGCGCAAATCCAGCAATGCTCGTGAGCACGCCCATCCCCTAACGTGGTGCGCCACTCCTTACGCCTGCTTGAAGCAGGCGTGAGGTTAATGCGCGGCGTCGGGGAAAAGTGATTCAGTGAAATCTTGTAGAGATTTCACTGCGTCACTGCGAGGCTTTCCTGCGATGGAATGCCCACATGAGACCCGGCGCTTAGGTTTCATGTGGCGCAGGGCTTTACAACGTGACGCATCTCCCTAGATGCATCACTTTGTAAATAAGGCGCAACGTGGTGCATGGTTTACGTCGCCGCTGCGTCACAAAAGTGACGCAACGGTGGCGCAAAAGTGGCGCAAGGGGCTTGTAAATCTGCCCCCAAATGTTTAGATCACCAAGAATCCATAGGTTGGAGTATAATGTTATAAGGTTTGAAACTGTGTCTAGAAGTGTGCCTGGGAATGTTGCATTGCTAGGTGGAGGTCTGTAAAGGAGTAGGAAGTTACAGGAGGAAGATGATGTAGGGTTGCATCTGGCGAAGAGGGACTCACAACCTTGTATGGAGACGTTGTCAACTTTATGCGATATTTAATGTTTGCTTGAATACAACAGCAAGGCCACCTCCTCTTTTGCCTATATGATTTTGTGTGATAGTTTGATAGCCTAGAGGAACAGCTTTGTACAACACTGGAGCCCTGTCATCTCCCAACCATGATTCAGTTAGGAAGAGTAAGTCAGGTTGAGTGTCAGTGAGAGAAGGTCGTAGATGTGATGCTTATTTTTAGAGTGATTGAGCATTTATTAGTAGGTAATTTAGAGAATGTGTTTTGGTGATGGTGTAACTTTGTTTTGTACAAGAGTGAGCAGCATTTTGTGGACTTGTAGCAGGTGTGTCCTTAGTGCTGGTATTAGCTATAGGAGGTTAGCACTAGTGTAGCTGTTCTGTATCGTATTTCTCATCCAGCATGATAAGAAGGCATTTTGATGGGTCTGCATGTGTAGGTGGTGGAGATGGTGGTTGAGAGTGAGTTGGTGAGCTGTGTTTTTTCGTAGAGTAGCCTTGTTGTGCAGTAGACATGGAGATGCAAAGTTGTGAAGAGTGGCATGTTTCTTATTGTGTTTGCTTCTGTTTAGGGTGGAAGGTGTATGAGTTAGGGGTGGTGGTGCAGCATGTGGGTCATGTTGCAAGGTTCCAAATTGTCCAATGGATGAGAGGTAGTTAAAAGAGAGTTGCTGTGCTGCTGTATGTGTTAGGTGTGGGGGAAGAGAGAATGCTTGGCAGTGGAGGTGGTTTAGGGTGTGTAATAATTGTATAGTCAGGAGGGTGGGAGTGGGTGTATGTTTCTAGCTTGTGATAGAAAGTATTATGAGGTAGTGTGTGTGTGTGTGTGTGTAAGATTTTGTTGTGCTGGCGTGTGTTATGTTTTGTTTTTTAAAAGTAGTGAGAGGAGGTGATGATGTATTTGTCTTCTGAGAAGCATTTGTATGTAAAGTATTGTTGGCGATTGGAAGTTGCAAGGTAAAGGGGGTGGTGATGTGTTTTGGAAAATAGTGTGTGTGGTGCATGAGAGGGGATGGACAAGAATTAAGAGTGTGATAGATTTGATTGTTAAAAGAGGCCATATGTGAGGTGCAGTGGAGTGTAAGGGTTGTGTGGTTGGGATTTTTTTGTAAAAAGAAGAGGAGGGTGTTGGTGGATGAAAAGATGGGAGGCTGAGTAGAGGTTTGCTGGTGAAAGGGGTCTGTTAGGAGTAATTAGAGCAGGGAGTGTGTGTCTGGAAGGGATATAGTTACGTATGGTATAGATTTGGGTTGTATTGGCGATGAGTGGATTGGTGAGTGGTGTGGGATAGGGTTGTGTTTTGTGTGTAAGTGAAGGTGCCATTGTGTGGTAGTTCTGGTAGGAGGGTGTATACATGTGATTTGAGGGGTTTTGTAGTGGGTATTGAGACATTGAAATGTGTGTGGGGGTTGTTGGTAGTAAGCGAGTAGAGTACATTTGTTGTGAGTGTGTTAATATTTTTGTGGATGGGTGAGGGTGGGAGCTAGTGAATGGAAAGAGGGCAGCATTTCTGGCCCTAGGCCCGACCAGTCTCGAACAGGCCCAAACAGGCAACTGCCCTTGTCCTCTCCCCCCTTTTCCTCAACTTCTGGGCTGAGACGCCCTGAGCCCTAGGCTTAAATAGCTCTAGTGATCAGGTGACCCCTTTGGCCAATGGGAACCCTAGCCCTAACTCTAACCAATCAGATCATTAGCCCTAAGCTTTAGGCCCAATAGAAGACCAGGCCCTAACAGCCAATGACAGTCCTAGTCCTAGAAGCCAATCAGAGACCAAACCCTAAGCCCTAGGCTCAATAGAAACACAAGCCCCAGGAACCAATCAAAACCCTAACCCTAAGCCCAATAGAAAACCTACACTGGGACCAATCAGAGCCCTAGACCTATCAGCCAATCAGAAACATAACCCTAAGCCCAATAGAAACACCATATACAGCAGCCAATCAGAGCACAGATGTAACGTCCAAGGGCAAACTTATATATGGAGCATGTGACCTCAAGCACAGGTTGATGGCCAGGGAGCTGCTCCTGAAGAAAAATAATGTCCTTGGGGACAGACAAGCTCAATCCACACTCTGGAGTTCCTGTTCAAACCTCTTCAACTTCTGCAGGTAAGAGCCAAATCTAAGCCACTAACTGCTTTTCCTACACTCAAATAACTCACTCTCCGAGCCAAAAACTTGTGCTACATACACTTTCCAAACAGTTTAAACCCTACGGGCAGATTTCTGCAGTTTCAAAGCACACTCTGCTTAGCCTCTGAGGTGTATTTTGACTTTTTTCCCTTGCTAAAACCAAAAGGGAGCTGAGGGTGGAATGCTTTCACACAGGTCTAAGCACAGTATAGGGGGAAAACTAGGAGAAAAATGTAAGCACTAGGCAGGTAAAACAGCAGTTTTTAAACTACCCCAACCACAAAGCCGCAGGTATATTTAAGCAATCATGGGCAGGTAAAACAGCAGATTTTAAATTATAAAGCCCACAAAACAACAGGTAAATTTAAGCAGTCGCGGGCAAGTAAAATAGCAGATTTTAAACTACACAGCCCACAAAACAACAGGTACATTTAAGTAGTCCTGGGCAGAGGAAAAGCACTTTTAAAGTTTCAGGAAAAACAGCACAAAGTCTGTCTTCTTATCACCTTCTGGTCTTTTGTTCACTGGGATGTTGGGTACAGGAAAGCTGTGGCTAACAAAATGGAGGTGGCTGTTTTGGGGTTCTCTCCACAAACCTTAAGAGGCCTGGGCAGGTGTGAGAGGAGGGGTCAGGGTTGCTTGGGAGATAGAGAACCAATCAGCACAGGGGGCTGGGAGCTACTCCTCAATTCAGAATATCCTTGAAGACAGACAGGCTCAATCCACACTCTGGAGTTCCTGTTCAAACCTCTGCAGGTAAGGGTCAAATCTAAGCCACTAACAATACTACTGTTCCCACACTTAAACAACTCACTATCCTAGCCAAAATCGAGTGCTGCATACACTTTGCAAGCACAGTTTAAACCCTAAGAGCAGATTTATGCAGTCTCAAAGCACACTCTGCTTAGCCTCTGAGGTGTATTTTGACTTTTTTCCCTTGCTAAGATCAAAAGGGAGCTGTGGGTGGATTGCTTTCGCACAGGTCTTACCACAGTATAGGGCAAAGCTAGGAGGGAAATGTAAGCACTCATGGGCAGGTAAAACAGTAGATCTTAAGCTACAAAGCTCACAAAGCAACATGTCAATTTAAGCAGTCACGGGCAGAGGAAAATTGCTTTTAAAGTTTCAGGAATAGACCACAGAAAGTCTGTCTTCTTACCACCTTCTGATCTTTTGTTCACTGGGATGTTGGGCAGAGGGAAGCTGCGGCTAACAAAATGGAACACCCTTGAAGTAGAAGCCATCCCGAATGGCAGGATCCGGAACTGGTAGTGGTTGCCCTGGACAGTGAACCGGAAGAACAGCTGGAGAGATGGATGTACCAGGACATGAATGTAGGCATCCATGAGCCCAATGGAGGTCAGAAACTTGCCCTTCTGTAAGAGAGGCAGAATCAGCTGGAGAGGCATCATCTTGAGTGGCACATGAGGGATAAACTGATTGACCCTCTTGAGGTCCAACAGAGGGCAGAAGTCTACTGACGCCTTCTCCATCAGAAAAAGTAGGGAATAATAACCATAGAAAACCTCCTCCTGAAGAATCGGGATGATGACAGCCTTCTGGAGCAGCAACGGAATCTCCTGGAGCAGCGCATCCAGCTTCTCTGCTGAGCGAGGAGCAGGAGTCTCAAGAAAATGGGGCGGAGTGTCACTGAAACTTATCCAGTAGCCGTCTGAGACCACTTGGCAGGCCCAAGCATCTGAAATGGTACGAGTCCTGGTGCCCTGAAAGTACCGCAGACGACTGCCGACTGGACGAAACCTGGAGGAGTCATGCCTTGTGAGGGGTGGGTGAAGATGTGGCAGCTGATGACTACTGGGATTTGTCAGCATTAGCGTTGCCCTGGCCAAAACCCCTGCCTCGAACAGGCTGGTGTTGCGGAGCCTTAACCCCAGCAGCACAAGCCCGTTTGTAGCCAAAATTCCTGCTGTTGGTGACTGTACAAACAGGGGTAACCAGTTTCCTATTTTCTGCAGATTTCTTAATCAGTTCCTCCAAATCACTGCCAAAAACCTTCAACCAGTAAAGGGAGGTTTCAAGAGGACCACCTTTTGAGCTGCACCCGCCTTCCAAGAGTGCATCCAGATGTTGTGTCGAGCTGCAATGGCAGCGCTTGAAGCCACAGCAGATGCACAGAGATTGTCAAGCGTGATGTCAGAGAGGAATCGTACATGTTGCTCCATCAACGCCAAGAGGATAGAAAAATCTGCAATCTCCTGAAACTTCTCCGCCAAAGAATGGAAGTCCTTAAGAAGGGACTGAATAGCATAAATGAAGTAAGCATTCGCATGGACAGCGAAATTTGAAGCCACATAAGTCTGTTTCACCGGCCTTTCCACCTTCTTGTCAACTACGTCAGATGGCAAAGAATCCTCTGACCTCACAGCTCTCCCAGGGAACAACCCAGCCATAATGTTATCAATCTTCACGGAGGCTGGGAACGCCTCTCTAAACTTCTCCAGTGGGTAACTTTAAAACAAGAAACGAGGAAAATACTGCTTTTCCACATCTTTCCATTCATTCGTAAACGCACGGCGAATGGAAGCGTGCAAGGGCAAGATTCTGGATTCGCATGCTGATATTTCGAGAAAGTTATCATCAGCCGGTGCCTGAACCGAAGCAGCAAAGCTCAAATTGTCCTATACATACTGCATGACTTCAGCCAAATCAGCGCACTGCACAAATCGGCCCTTGAGGTCCTCATCATCCAACTCCATGGAAGCCTCCAGCCTAGGAACCTTAGCAGGGGTGCCCCCTCCTGGGCCTGAAATGCAGCATCCACAGTGGCTGCAATGATATCCTGGAGATCTGGAGTCACAGCAACCAAGGTAGATGGCCCAGCCAGCTGGGGAAGATCCTCAGCATCACTCTATGCAGAGGCAGAAGCACAACCACAGAAGTCAAGATCCAAGAAAGCAGCAAATTCAGAGAGTAATCCAGATGCAGCGAGCCAAGCTACAAAACAACAACCAGCCAGGCACAGGAATATATTTCCTGATAAAGCCAGCTGGTTGCCCCAGGTAACACTGCCCTCGCCACAGCACATTCCCAGCCTGATTCGCAACAGGCAGAAGTGGTAGGATACAGGAGCAGTCCGTGCAGGTAAGAGCGGTGGGGCGGGGGCGTTGGGGGGAGAGTTGACAGACTCGGCAATGTGGCGAGCGCAATGTACGTGTTTTTCTTTTTTTAATTTTATTTTCCCTCGTCGACGTCTGTCAACTCCCCCGCCCCACCACTCTTACCTGCACGGGTTGCTCCTGGTAGGACGCATCTATCAGCAAGCGCAGATAGCACAATTTTAAAATCAGGCAGACACCCTGCAACTGCTGATAAGCCAGAAAGCAGTAAAACCGATGTGAACCAGAGCCCCGCACCATAGCACATCAGACGCCTGCAAGTTGTGTGAGGAATAGCAAAAAGTGAGTGAAAAAATAACTTGAACTCCCCGAGGCTGTGACAAGCTGCCCAGCAAGTCACAGAAGTCCTCTGTGATCCTGTATGCCCCGCATACAAGTATGATGACTTAAATATAAACAAAGACCGCTAAAGCAAGCCTTTTCCAATAAAAACAAAGGAAAACATGCATATCTGTAGCCAAGATGCTAATCAGCTGCAGAAAAAAGAAACAGTAAGTCCTTCCCAGGAAGTAATGTATTTATACTCCTTTGGATGGGGGCCATCTTGGATTGGGAAGGAAAAGTCAAGTTTGGTAATTATGTTCTGTATAAATGGAGATAAGCTCATGCATAAGAACTGTGAGAGGAAGACGGGCGAGGAGGTAATGCTCACTTTTCCCTGACCACAAACCTTGTGACTCGTAAGGAAATGTCTTAATGCCTCGACTACTTGTGAGAGAATGTTTACTGCTTCCTCGTGGATTTCGGTAACCAATCACAAATGAGAAGTTTCTACCACTTTCCTTTTGCCTTTGACCACTGACAATATATGGGGCGCAAGAAGAACTCCTCCAGGGAAGTTCCTCGAGTCCTCACCAGGCTCACCTGTCAGTGACCTTTGACTCTTACTCCCTCAAGGGGTAGGAGTGGAAGGGTGGTGCAATACGATGGCTAGGACTATCTCATGCAGGCCTCTATCCTTTCTGTAGCCGATGTAATCGGTGATAGCTGAACACCTGACATAGGATCTTTGCATTTTAATGAAACAGCTGAGTGCGAATATGCACAGCGAGAAATCAGTACCGAATAAAGGTAGGGCAATTGAAAGGGCTAATCCGGCCAGCGCTAAGTGCTTCCTAGGTGGTAGTTGCCCACTATCACCCAAAAAATGAATATCACAAATAAGTGTAGGAGGCATCTCTATAAAAATCCGCAGTCCAATTATAGTTGTTTGTAGCTGTCTTTTAGTCTCTTTGCGGTCAGTTGCTTTCATTGCTTTTTGTGTTTTTTTTAAATGTTTTTTCACATATGATGTTGTGGGACTTTATTGTTCGCTTCCTCCTTTGATTTTATTTGCACTAGCGGAACAGTGCAATCTGGTAATGACTGGTGGAAGGATGAGCGCTCCCGATTCACAATTTTGGAGACTACAATTAAGTGGATGTTGCACTCAATTTAAGAGCCGGTTTGAAGAGATTTTTCGTTTCTGATTGAGTAACTATTACGCTTTTGGATGTTATTCTTTTTTTATTAAAGGGCGTGATTAAATTTTATGGCAAGACCGGAGGCTCCTATTATGCTTTCTTATCTTGCTTTATTGCCAACAGCAGCCAAGATAAGTACTAAATACTACAGTTCCCAGAGGGCCTAGCGAAATGCTGGCCAATGGGAATCCACAAAAAACACAATATCGTAACCAATCCAGTCTTAGTAACATGTAAAACGTCATAATTGACTGCGAACAGTCCTCTTTTCTTGCTGCTCGCAGTCAGATAAGTGCCTTCTCTTTGTTGCGCTATGTTTATATGCCTTTTTATGGTTAATTTTCTTAATGAGTGACATTGGTTTTGATGTTCTGTTCTTAAATACCTCTGTGTTCCCTCGCTTGCCGAGTTATTGCCTTTTCAGCCGGTTTTCGCGCTCGGTAGCGCTCAGCTGTTATTTTCCCTGCTCGCACGTGCGTTGACAGTTGAGCTCAACGCGTCGCGTGGCTTTTATTTATTGTTTCCTTATCTCTTAGAGAGCGCGTCTGCTTTCTGACGAAGCTGGTTGCCTCTTGGAGCCTCGTTCTTCTTCCCTTCTACCGCTGCCTCTGGTGGGAGTGTCCCGGTGCTATTTTCAGCCCGGTTTCAGTTTCCAGCTCCTCCTGTCTCTTCAGTTAACCCTTCCTTACCGTGTGGCTCTTCCTTATTTCCCCTAATGGAGGTTGACAGCTCCCTGGTTCTGACCTACATAATGAAGAAGCGAAGCCTTTAAAAGTGATTTAAATGCCTTTATTAATACTTCTGTAGAAAATGCTGTGGAAGCATCCATGAAGCGTTTTTCCAAAGGAATGGAAAATTCTATGCTAAGTCTGTTGTCTAAAGCTTTGGCCCATTTTGCAGGGGATAGCAGAAAAAGAAAGTTGGTACCCTCTTTGTCTTCTAAAACTGCGTCTCGTTTGACTAGCGAGTCCCCCTCGCACCAGAATGAGGACTCTGTTCCTCCCAGGCCTCCATCCAAGGAGGGTTTGTCTAATTCTGACGAAAAAAGGAAATTAAAATCAAAACATGTTGAGGTACCTAGAAAATTGGTGATTTCCACCATTCTGGACACAGACGATGATATGGGTGACGCAGATGATGATTTGTGTGATATCTTTGACATTGCAGACCCTCATTCCCCTCCATCTAAGAAAGGCAAATTGGATTCCTTTGCTTTTTCTCCTGTTTTAGATTCCGATGGGGTCCCCATGTTTGACCCTTCCACCATCTGTCACTCCAACTCCTTGAGTGAATTCCAGCTTCTCATGTGGGTGATTATATTTGGCCAGACTTCGGCTTCCCCTCGACAAATCTGCCCGTTCTAAATTGGAAGTCTGAATGTCCTAAACCTTCCTTACCTTCCAATATTACCATTGTCCCTTCTATTGACCAACCTCTTTGTACGTTTTTCTCTAAGTTTGGCAAAGACCCCGCAAGAGGTGGACAAAGCTTGGTCCACCTGTCAGGACAAGCTTCTTGGATGTTGTGGGTCCCTTGGCTCGCATTTTTGATCTAGCAGAATCTGCTCGCCTGGAGGGTCAGGATTTGAATGCTGAAGACATTTCTTTGTGGGTCCAAAGAGCCTTCTGTCTTTTAGGTAACGCCAATGCAGCTATTACCCATGAGCGCCGTAAAGGGCTTCTTATCAAACTTGACCCTAAGTTAGCTAACCTGGCTCCTCTAGATCCCGGCATCAGGGCGGACGGTCTTTTGTTTGGAGATTCCCTTGTCAAAGACCTCAGTAAATTCGTCACTACTTTTGCCTCCCTGGATAAGGCTCAACAGTCTATCAAACAAGTATTTTCTCCTCAGGTTTTTGGGCGGGCCGGCAGAGGCAGGAGTCGCTCTACCGGCCGCACCTATCCGAATCAAGGCTCCAGAGGCGCTTCCAACTCAGGCTACCAGGAGTACAAACCCCAATTCTACCCTCAACGAGGACGTGGGTACAGAGGTCGTGGTCAAAAAACTTCTGCCACAACAACTTCAACAACCAACAAGGTAGGTCCTTTGCTTCCCCCTGTGGGGGGCCGTTTGAAACTTTTCATCCAAAAATGGCGCACTCTAACCGCAGATCCCTGGGTTCTAAACTCTGTCCAAGGCTATCTTATAGAGTTTTACGCGCCACCTTCCCAAACAGTTTTCCTTCCTCCTCCGGTCTTTTCAGCAGATATGTCTCTTCTCATTTCCATGGAGATTCAAAGTCTTCTTCAAAAACAGGCCAATCAGATAGCCCCTCTAGATCCTTCAGGTTTTCTCAGTTCCATTTTCCTTGTCCAAAAGAAAAACAAGAAAATGGGTCCCGTCATAAATCTAAAATGGTTCAACCATTTCGTGGTGTATCGCCACTTCAAAATGGAAACTATCATTCATTTGCGAGACACTCTTCGACCAAACGACTGGATGGTCAGGTTAGACTTGCAAGACGCTTATCTCACCATTCCTAATCACGCTTCTCACTCCAAATTCCTCCAATTCCAATGGCTAGGTGTAACCTACCGGTTTTGCTCCCTTCCGTTCGGCCTATCGTCAGCACTGTGGTGCTTTACAAAGATCATGAAACCGGTGGTGTCGTATCTACTGTCCCTCTGGATCAGGTTAATCATTTACCTAGACGACATTCTGCTTATGAACTCGGACAAACAGAATCTCTTGTCAGATTTGAACACCACTCGGTCTCTTCTTCTAGACCTGGGTTTCCTTCTCAATGTCGAAAAATGAATGCTCATTCCCTCCCAGAGCATCGAATTCCTGGGCTTTCTCGTGGATTCTTCCACGGCGTCTCTTCTCCTTCCACAGTCAAAAGTCTCCACCATAAAGTCAGAAATCTCTCATGTTCTTCGGTCCTCTCTCGTTTCCCTCAGATCTCTCGCTCGGATCGTTGGTCTTCTTTCTGCTTCCATCCAGGCCATCTTTCCAGGGCCCCTTCATTATCGCGCCCTCCAACGCCTAAAGATCCGGCATCTTCGCAAAGGCTTGGCCTACTCCGAACTTATCGCTTTGGATCAGGAGTCGCTCATCGAACTCCAATGGTGGATCGACCATTTAGATGCCTGGAACGGGTGAACTATCTTCGCTTCGGCCCCAGATCTTGTATTAGAATCCGATGCAAGCCTGTCGGGTTGGGGCGCCCGTTGTGGTCCAATCTCGACTGGCGGTACGTGGTCTCACGAGGAGTCCAAATTGCACATCAATTGTTTAGAGATGCTGGCAGGCTCCTTTGCAATCCAAAGCCTCACAAAGAACAGAGTCAGTTGTTCCTTTCTCCTTCGCATGGACAATGTTGCTGCGGTCCGCTACATAAACCATCTAGGTGGCACCAAGTCCAAACCTCTTGCAGAGCTAGCGAAGAGTCTCTGGGAGTACTGTCTGTCAAACAAACTATCGCTCAGAGCAGAGTATCTTCCTGGAGATCTCAACTCCATAGCAGATTGGCATTCTCGCTACCTTCGAGATTCCAGCGATTGGAAGCTTCTTCCATCCGTTTTCCGATCTCTTTCTCACAAATGGGGCCCTTTTCATGTCGATCTTTTTGCTTCTCACCTCAACGCCCAATTACCTCGCTTTTTCAGTTGGCGGCCAGACCCTCTGGCCCTAGCGACGGATCCTTTTCTCCAGGACTGGTCCTTTCATCTCAATTACGCTTTTCCTCCTTTCCTCATGATCAACAGAGTACTTTCTCAGGTTTATCGCCAATCGACTTCCCTAGTCATAGTGGTTCCCTTCTGGCAATCACAGATTTGGTTCCCATCTCTTCTCGAGATGACGGTGGATTTTCCAGTTCTTCTCCTTGTTTGCAACGATCTGCTTCTGAATCCCTTGGGTCATCCTCACAGTCTCATCCCAGACAACTCCTTGGTTCTGTCGGCCTGGAAAGTCTCCAGTCTGTCCCTTCTGACCTCATCATTTCACAAGAAGCTTCTCTCTTTATCAGCAAAGCCTGGGCTCCAGGTACCTCCAAAACCTACAAGTCTGCTTGGTCTTTATGGGCAAGCTGGTGTCTGGAAAGACATATCGATCCCTTTTCAGCCCCTTTAAACTTTGTGGTTAATTTCTTGGCTTCTGAAGCCAGTGCAGGTAAGTCTTATAGAATGGTCAATTTGTATAGATCAGCCATTTCCCTTAATCATTGCCCTATCGATGGCAAACCGGTTGGAGTCCACCCTCTCATTTGCCGTCTTCTTCGAGGAGTTCGATTTTCCAAACCTCCGTTGGCTAAGTATTTTAATTTATGGGATGTTAATTTAGTTCTTAAGTTATTTTCCGATTGGCCAGACAACTCAGCCCTTTCTCTGAAAATGCTCTCTGCAAAACTTACTATGTTACTTTGTCTTGTTTCCATTAAACGTGTTTCAGATGTTAAAGCACTCAATGTTTTTTCTAGACAGTTTGCTCCTACTGGTGTTTTGTTTCAGGTTACCAAACGTACCAAGACTAATTTGAATTCTGTTTTTTATCCCTATTTCCCTTCCCGTCCTAAGTTATGGGTAGGTCAATGCCTCAAGGTATACGAGCAAAGAACCTCTGATCTCAGAACGTCCTCTCATTCCCAACTTCTCATTTCCTTTCGCAAACACTACCTTCCCGTTTCCTCTGCTACCCTGGCCCGTTGGGTCCGTTGGGTTATGTCTCTTGCGGGCATTGACGTTTCTGTTTTCGGTGCCCATTCCACCAGGGGAGCCATGGCCTCCAAAGCTTTTTGGGCAGGCTCTCGCTTGGAGGACATTCTGAGATCTGCGGATTGGTCTAATGATAATGTATTCCGAATGTTTTATTGTAAACCGGTTGTTTACTGCTGTTTCTTTGGTTATTGATATGCTTTGAACAAGCATAATAGGAGCCTCCGGTCTTGCCATAAAATGTAGATTTTCCTAGTATATTATGACGGAAAGTCTTAATTTTATTAAAGACATGGAGGCGAGTATTATCCCGCCTCTACACTTCTAATTTGTGTTTTTCTCCCTCCCTACAGCGGCTCCAGCATTGCCTCCCGCTTCCTCGTGATGGGATTCGTTTTCTGCAAAAGTGTCCTGCTACTCTTCATGATACCTCTTCTTTCTGTTCGGCTTCCTCAACATGGATTTCTCCTACTTCAGCGACATGGTTGAATTTTGGTCAAGATATTTTTTCCTGGACTTTGGCCTTTTGTATTGTTTTATCTATTGTTCCACTTTTTATTGACTCTGTCTGAGCTGCTCGTCAGCAAAAAGAGGACTGTTCGCAGTCAGTTATGACGTTTTACATGTTACTAAGACTGGATTGGTTACGATATTGTGTTTTTTGTGGATTCCCATTGGCCAGCATTTCGCTAGGCCCTCTGGGAACTGTAGTATTTAGTACTTATCTTGGCTGCTGTTGGAAATAAAGCAAGATAAGAAAGCATAATACTCGCCTCCGTGTCTTTAATAAAATTAAGACTTTGCGTCATAATATACTAGGAAAATCTACATTGTTTGTGAAAATGTGTCTTGTTAGCTATCTCCCTGATAATAAAATGCATGTGAAATTACTAATTTACAGATTTGGCTAATTAGTCAGTCTACTGATGTTTCTTTGTTTGATTCACATTGCCTATGTAAATGATGACCATTTAACATGATTCACGTTATTACTTATTAACTGTGTCCTTAACTATTTGGGAAGTGACTTTATACTTGTTGACCTAGATTTTATGATCATGTTGTTGCAGCCTTGAAAAAGTGACAGGAGTCACAAAACACTAATAGAAAGTCTGCACGATTATTAATATTGGTTGGGCATTTCTTCTATTGTAACTGATTTATTCTTAGAGGATTTTTTACTTTTCTCAAAAGATTAATATTGTGTGTCAAGAGTATGTGAAATAACAATGGATATAAAATTTTAATACGAAGACGTTTGTATACATTGGACTTAAAACCAATTGCATTGTGGATGTTAATAGATGTGCTTCCTAAAATTATTTGAGATGCACAGTGAGAACTTTCATCATCTTGGTATGTGATAAAATATCAAGGCTGCATACAAGTGCATTGTGTAATGAACTGATTACACAAGTGAGGTGAAAAAGAACTCATTCAAAGTGTCTCCCTGAATAACATTTTCCAGACTGTGCTACTTGAGACTGGCTGTGTCCCACCACTGACTATACATATGTGTGTCTGTGTTTCTTGCAAAATTAAATGTCTCCTTGTATGTCATTTTTTGCCGATTCTGTCTGCATCTACCTTTGCACGTGCCCCCAGAAGGAGATAAATATATACAACTTTGATTTCCTCCCACTGACTCTGAGGAAAGGAAAGACCTAGGAAAATCGTTCATCACCTTGCCATTTCACTCTAAAAAATAGTCTACAGATCAATGAATTAATGTGATGTTGCCTCAGAACAGTGGGAGCCATTTCATTTTACTGGCCCTCCGGCTATTGCAGGGAAGCCTCGTATCAATTAAATGGAATGAGATCTTACAGCGAATTGTTCTGAATCCAGCCATGTGTATAAAGACACAGGCGTTGAGTAATGGCTCAAAAACTGGTAGGGCGCTGAATTAAAACAATTATCCCTTTAAGTCAGTTTTCGGTTTCGCCTGCACAGCGCATGCGAAATCTCTTGTAATGAAAAATAAAATCTTAAAAGGGGCTTAGAGCCCGCCCATAACCTACCTTAAGTTACCATTGGCTGGCTTCCACTCACTCTTGTTTCCCGCCCATCTTCCTATTGGTCAGCGGCTCCTTCTGGGCTTCAGAGTCCTAGTCCAAGCCGTGGAGCTTGAACCAAGTAGTGTTTCCTGTGGCCAGTGTCCTTCCACTGGCTGCCGAAACATATTTTTTACATTTTCCACATGCACTCTGTTGCCAGGTGGAAGTAATATGTGATATGGCTTATCATGTAATACTAATACAATACACAAAAGTGGACCTCGGATTCACCTTTAGCAGCCCTAGCTCGGTCCTGGTAGAGAGCCAGGCGTACCCAGAGGAACAAGTTTCACTGTACCAACATTGGCAATAAGTAAGTACACGACTCGAAAGGAACCTTGAAACAAAGTTATAAAAATAGATTATATTTTTATATAAATATAGGCACCAAAACGAACTTTGTATCATACATACAACAGAGTTGTGGATTTTTAAAGTTTTCAGAAATAAATGCTGTAAATCTGTCAAACTGGTCCCATTGAAGTCAATAGGGGAAAACACAGGTGACACTCGGTCACTTGCAGGGTGAGTTCAAACGAAGCCTCGTGTGGATAAGGTCATGCGGGTCCCTAGACCAAGTTCCAACAGTTGTTACTTCATTACCTTGCCAAGGGAATCCTGGTGTAGAGGTGACTTGGCTGTCCTTGGTACTGAACAGGATCTGTGGGAGCTGTCAAACTTGCAGCACTTGACAAAACCACACTTGGAGATGGAGTTCCACTCTTCCCACGGAGAGTAGAGGCCTTTGGGGTCCTAGGACCTGGGTTCAACAGCTGGATTTTTTCTACCTTGCTAGGCTGCTTTGGATACAGAGGTAGCTGACAGCTGTCAATCACCTGGGCAGGTCACGCCAAAGATGCTTTGCCACACACTCAACAACTCCAACTTCAGGATGCAGGAACAAAGCAGCGGGTCGTTGATGACATTGGTCGCTGTGAGGTGCTCTCGCGCTGAAGATGTTGTTCAAGGGGTCAATCTCCCAACTTGCGTTCACCAAGCCTTGGCTGAGGCAAATGTAGTCCACGGTTACTTCGGAGGTTGGAGGTTGACAGAAGTGGAGTAGCGGCTTGAAACTTAATGAAAGCTTAGCTACCACTCCGGGCTTGCAGGACACCACTTCTCTTTGGGCTAACTCTCGGCCAGCCTAACAGGTCGCAATTCTTGCCACACAGCACGTCGGTTTTCCTGCAGCCTGCAGGGGACTGGTCCCACCAATCCAAGGGAGTCTGCTTCGGATTCTGGCATCCATTGGAGTCCCTCTTGCTGGGAGTAATGAGCTTTCACCATGGACACAGGTTGAACACATTTCATTTCATTTCAATTTCAACACATGGTTCCAGTACATGGTCTCTTCAGGGCACTTAAGTGTCCTAGCTTCGCACGGTGGCAGAGTCCATGCTCCCGTTGTCAGTGACGGTGTCTTCTTTGTGCCTCTTCTCGGATTCAAAATCAGAACTGAGGTTCTGGTGCCAGGGGAGACCCTTAAATCCTAGTTTAGGGGGTGTTACGGGTGTGAGGGACAGTAGGCAATGGGCTACTGGTCCCTGTAGCTCACCCGCCCCTGAGGTGGCAACATCCTGTGGGTGTACCTCACCTTTCTACCCAGAGTTCTCTACTTTAGGGTTTTTAAAAATGGCAGAACCCTTCCTTGGCTGTACAGACCTCCTAGCCCACCCTAAAGGTGTGGCTAGCCTTTTGGAGGTGTATGCCTCCTAAATAGCTAATTTTCCCACCTGTTGGGCTGGACAGGGTGGGAAGGGATTTGTCCTTAAGTGGGGGATAAGGAATTGCACTTCAAGGGTGGTGAATGCCTTTGAGGCTCACCGCCTTGACGACTATAAACACTAGCCATCCCGGGAGGGGAGGAGGTATAACCTTCTTCCTGCCCAGGCTTTTGTCTCCATCCTGGGGAAGTGCTAGCACATCCCACCAGGAGGGCAGACTCTTGTCTTGGCTACAAATGGCTCGGGGAAGCCTGCAAGGCACTGGGTCACTGTATCCTAGGGAGGGCACCCACTCATGGGGGCACCCCTGTGCATGCCAGCTCACCCTCGAGATGAGAATCGTGTTGGGGTGAAAAAGTACGGTGTTTGACACCAAACACAACACAATTCCGCTATTCCATGATGGAGCTGACTTTCTAAAGTTTCCTCTGTAGCCAGCCCATGTTACTCTATGGACTGCCGGTAACTTACTGTAAAACCTTGCTTTACAGGGTTACTGTAGGGATATAAATGTATACATCTATATAGACACACCTTTAATATAATGCACTCTACCTCCTGGGCCTAGGAGGACAACCTTAAGAGTGACTTACTTATATTAAGACAGTGGTGTGGCTCCGCAGCACCTGGTGTGTGCAGAGTCACTCTCGAGCAGACAGGCTGCCTGTGAAGGGCTGCAATGGCAGACCTGCAGAAACACTTTTACTTGGGTCACCCATGGTGGCACAATACAGTGCTGTAGCCTTGTTGACCCCTTTACCACCCTTGCCCTGGGTACCACTGGTACCATATACTAGGGACTTATAAGGGGGAAAATACCTTGCCAACTGGGTGTTTCAATTAAAATCACTTTTTAGGGGAAAGAGCACGAGCACTGGGGCCTGGATAGCAGATCCCAGTGTGATGTCAAAGTCAAAAGCCAGCATTCAGCAGTCCTAATGGGGGCAAAAAGTGGGGGGGGGGGCATCTGCAAAGAAACCCAGTTTCTAATAGACTCTTAGAGAGTGCATGTTTCCGGTGTCCTCTCCATGCATCCACAGTCACCTCCTTCACACTCGCCCTCTCTCATGGTTTCACCCAAACCCTACCCTCCCCCCCACCGATCTCCTCAACCCGAAGGTATTGGAGCATTTTATAGGAGCACCAGTTACATTACACAAAGTGGAGGGAGTACACACTGGCAGCTCCAGGACATAAGAGAAGCCCCCAGAGCCAGAGTAGGGTCTGAACCGCCCTACTGTGGTCCAGAGTCCGAGTCAAGGCCGAAGGATCTGTGGTAAATGTGAGTTTGAAATCGCACCCTCTGCTAACATCTGTGAATGTTTACAGTGTGCTGCTGTGATTGCTTCTTGGAGCGTCACGCCTTGTTTTGTTGACAGTTTCCGCACACATGTAACCTCTAGGTTCACACAGTGATTGGCGGATTAAAAGTTACATGCAGCATTGTAAACTTTTTGCTAGCTGCAGTAATCTGTGAACTGTAAGTTTTGTTGTCTGCACATATTCAACTTTTGATTTCATCCATTGTTTTGGGATCTGCTTGTATTTAAATTTTTTGTTTCATGAAATATTTTGCCCACTGTATGTTGAGCATCAAGGAGTGCTTTGTTGCCTGTACATGTGTACCTGTAAGTTTCACCAAGTCTCCTATTGCTGTAAGTTTCAAGCAATACTCTCCTTCCCCAACCCACATTGTAGCCTGTATGTTTGTTTTGACTACACTGTTAGCTGATGAACTGTGAACCCTCTCAGCAAGGATGCTGGACCAGCAGACACAAAAACACAAAATAAGGAGACGAGAAGGGTGTGACACCATACATCCCTTCACTGTCTTAGCATAAACACACAAAATAGTACGGTGGCGGCTTAAGAGGAAACTGTGAAGTGTATATTATGTTTCTATTCGGGTAGTACAGTACACGTTTACAGATTTTCCTTAAACGAAAAAGTAAACTTTAGTTTTTAAGCTAGGTAAGGTCATCCTTAATGGAAGAGGAAACCTCACACACTTTATTAGTGTCATGCTTCATCATAGGGATCCTCTCCCCACCCCGGTTGGGCAATGCCACTGAGGCGGACTCAACCTCCTCGAAGACTGTAGCGGAAGGAGGGAGTTCTTAACCCTTTGGGTGCTCATGACGGAATGTTTCCGTCATGCGCACCAGTGCTCCTGTGCTCATGACGGAACCATTCCGTCATGAGTACAGGTGCAGAAAATCCCTCTGCTGCAGACAGCAGAGGGATTTCCCTTTTTTTTTTGCCTTGGGAGGTGGGGAAGAGCTTCCCCAACCTCCTGAGGCCTGTTTGTGGTTTTCCTTGTAATGACGATCGCTCGCATGGCGCGCTGTCGTCATTACAACGTAAACTAAACTGAAACTTAGTTTCAGTTTCACAGTTTCGGTGCTTGTGGGGCTATCTCAGCCCCCCGAGCACTGAAACACATAGGAGAGGTATCGTTGGAAAGGGGAGAATCTCCCCTTTCCAATGGTATCCTTCCCTAGTGGCATGGGGATCACCCCAAGAGGGCGATCTCCAAGCAGGGATCCACCCACTAGCACCAGGGAGGGGGGAGCGGCCCCTTAGGCAAGGGCCTTTGCTCCCCAATAGATTTTTGCCACATACAGTCTTTCTGCCCCCCTGGAGTGCAGATGGGGGCAGTAGCCCCCAATCAGCCCCCCGGGGGGCAGAAAGCACCTTAGACGCCAGGGATTATGTTTTTATAGGCCTGGGGTGGGGGCTGGCCAGAATGGACATCCCAATGCCCCCAGCATACCCCTCCCCCCCAAAGAAGGCAAAATAATTTTTGCCCCCCCCCCAGTAGGCAGATGGGGCCAATAGCCCCTGATCTGCCCCCCGGGGGCAGACAGTCCACTAGGCACCAGGGTTTTATTGGTTTCTTTTATATGTAGGGGTGGGGGTTGCCCAGAATGGGCATGCCAATGCCCCCACCCAAAAAAAAATGGTACAGCCTTTCTGCCCCCCCTGGAAGTCAGATGGGGCAATAGCTTGGTACCTCACTTGTGTGGGTAGGCCTAGTGCCCGCGGCAGGAAAAGGCCCAAAATGCAACGTGGACACCACATTTTTACAGTGAAAACAGACTCTTTTTTTGCAAAGTGCCTAGCTGTAGATTTTGAACCCTAGCTCTGCCGGCACCTAAGGAAACCTAGCAAACCTATACATTTTTTCAAACTAGACAAACAGGGGAATCCAGGATGGGGTGACTTGTCTGGCTCTCACCAGGTTCTGTTACCCAGAATCCCTTGCAAACCTCAAACTTTGTCAAAAAAACACATTTTCCTCACATTTCTGTGATGGAAAGTTCTGGAATCTTCGTGGATCCACAAAATTCCACCCACCCCGCATTACCCAAAATCTTCCGATAAAAATGGTACCTCACTTGTGTGGGTAGGCCTAGTGCCCGCGACAGGAAACGGCCCAAAACGCAACCTGGACACACCACATTTTTACAATGAAAACTGATCCCTTTTTTGCAGAGTGCCTAGCTGTGGATTTTTAACCCTAGCTCTGCTGGCACCTAGGGAAACCTAGCAAACCTATACATTTTTGAAAACTAGACACCCAGGGGAATCCAGGATGGGGTGAATTGTCTGACTCCCACCAGGTTCTGTTACCCAGAATCCCTTGCAAACCTCAAACTTTATTAAAATAAAAACAAATTTTCCTCACATTTCTGTGATGGAAAGTTCTGGAATCTGCGTGGATCCACAAAATTCCACCCACCCCGCATTCCCCAAAGTCTTCTGAGAAAAATGGTACCTCACTTGTGTGGGTAGGCCTAGTGCCCGCGACAGGCAAGGGCCCTAAACATATTGTGGAGACTTCAAAATTACCTATCACAAAACGACCTGGTTTTGCAAGGGGGTCTGCACCTGGGCTTTTGGCCCCGGGCTCAGCAACCATCTAGGGAAACCTACCAAGCCCACACAATTCTGAAAACTAGACACCCTGGGGAGTCCAGTGAGGTATGGCTTGCGTGGATCCTTCAACGATTCCCTACCCAAAATCCCGTGCAAACCTCAAATTTAGCTGGAAAAAATCAAATTTTCCTCACTTTTCTGGTGGGAAAGTTGTGGGATCACCGGGCTGACACAAATTTCCTACCACCTAGCATTCCCCCAGGTCTCCTGATAAAAATGGTACCTCACTTGTGTGGGTAGGCATAGTGGCTGCAACAGGAAATGGCCCAAATCGTACTGTAAGATCTTCAAAATTACCTATCATAAAACTACTTGGTTTTGCAGGGGAGGGGACCTGGTTTTTTGGCCTGGGGCTCGCAGCCATCTTGGGAAACCTACCAAACCCACACATTTCTGAAAACTAAAATCCCTGGGGAGTCTAGTGAGGTATGGCTTACGTGGATCGCCCAACGTTTTCCTACCCAGAATCCCCTGCAAACCTCAAAATTAGCTGAAAAAATCACTTTTTCCACACATTTTTGTGTGGGATCACTGTCCCTGCACAATTGTCCTACCACGTAGCGTTCCCCTTTTATACCGAGTAAAATGATACCTCACTTGTGTGGCTGTCCAATGCAGAATCCGTGAAAAACATATTTTTTTTAAAATGTAGCGCTTAGAATTTGCGGTGCTATACCTTTAATCCCTATGTTTTTGGCTATTCCCAATCACAGGCCTTTGGCCCACCCATACAAGTGAGGTATCATTTTACTCAGTAGAACAAGGGGAACGATGGGTGGTAGGACATTTGTGCCGGCGCATTGATCCCACACAAACATGTATGGAAAAAGTGATAATTTCAGCTAAATTTGAGGTTTGCAGAGGATTCTGGGTAGGGAAACATTGACGCATCCACACAAGCCATACCTCACTGGACTCCCCAGGGTGTCTAGTTTTCAGAAATATGTGGGTTTGGTAGGTTTCACGAGATGGCCGCGAACCCGGGGGCAAAAACCCAGGTGCCCCCTCGCAAAACCAGGTCATTTTATGATAGGTAATTTTCAAGTCTCCACAATACGTTTTGGGCCCTTGCCTGTCACGGGTACTTGACCCACCCACACGAGTGAGGTACCATTTTTATCGGGAACACTGGGTGGTAGGAAATTTGTGTCAGCCCAGTAATCCCACAGAGGTGTGGTGCAGCGGCCAGGGCAGCTGACTTTGGAGCACAGGGTTCACGGTTCGATCCCCGGCTCCGGCGGCAGCTCAGCACCGTGTGACTCTGGGCAATAGCTCACTTAATTTCCACTATGGCCCCCAGCGCCTTGAGACCCCTAAGGGTGAGTAGCTGCGCTATATAAAAACGGACTTACATTTTTTCCCACACAGAAATTTGAGAAAAAAGTGATTTTTTTCAGCAAAATTTGAGGTTTGCAGGGGATTCTGGGTAGGGAAACTTTGGGGTATCCACGCAGGCCATACCTCCCTGGACTCCCCCTGGTCTCTAGTTTTCAGAAATGTGTGGGTTTGGTGGGTTTCCCTAGATGGCCGCCAAGCCCGGGACCAAAAAGTCATGTGACCCCCCTTGCAAAAGCAGATCGTTTTATGACAATTAATTTTCAAGTCTCCGCAATATGTTTTGGGCCCTTGCCTGTCACGGGTACTTGACCCACCCATTTGAGTGAAGTACCATTTTTATCGGGAGACCTAGGGGAACGCTGGGTGGTAGGAAATTTGTGTCCAGCCCGGTAATCCAACAACTTTCCCACACAGAAATTTGAGAAATATGTGATTTTTTTTCAGCAAAATTTGAGGTTTGCAGGTGATTCTGGGTAGGCAAACGTTGGGGGATCCACACAAGCCATACCTCCCTGGACTCCTCCGGGTCTCTAGTTTTCAGAAATGTGTGGGTTTGGTAGGTTTCTTTAGATGGCCACCAAGCCAGGGACCAAGAACTCATGTGACCCCCCTTGCAAAATCAGATCGTTTTGTGATAGGTAATTTTGATGTCTCCGCAATACGTTTTGGGCCCTTGCCTGTCGCAGGTACTTGACCCACCCACACGAGTGAGGTACCATTTTTATCAGGAGACCTGGGGGAACGCTGGGTGGCAGGAAATTTGTGTCAGCCCAGTAATCCCACAACTTTCCCACACAGAAATTTGAGAAAAATGTGATTTGTTCAGTAAAATTTGAGGTTTGCAGGGGATTCTGGGTAGGGAAACGTTGGTGGAGCCACACAAGTCATACCTCCCTGGAATCCCCCGGGTCTCTAGTTTTCAGAAATGTGTGGGTTTGGTAGGTTTTCCTAGATGGCCGCCAAGCCCGGGACCAAGAACTCATGTGGCCCACCTTGCAAAAGCATATCGTTCTGTGATAGGTAATTTTCAAGTCTCCACAATACGTTTTGGGCCCTTGCCTGTCGCGGGTACTTAATCCACCCACACGAGTGAGATACCATTTTTATCAGGAGACCTGGGGGAACGCTGGGTGGTAGGAAATTTGTGTCAGCCCGGTAATCCCACAACTTTCCCACAAAGAAATTTGAGGAAAATTTTATTTTTTCAGTAAAACTTGAGGTATGCAGGGGATTCCGGGTAGGGAAACGTTGGAGGATCCACACAAGCCATACCTCCCTGGACTCCCCCGGGTCTCTAGTTTTCAGAAATGTGTGGGTTTGGTAGGTTTCCCTAGATGGCCGCCAAGCCCGGGACCAAAAACTCATGTGACCCCCTTTGCAAAAGCTGATCGTTTTGTGATAGGTAATTTTCAAGTCTCCACAATACGTTTTGGGCCCTTGCCTGTCGCGGGTACTTAATCCACCCACACGAGTGAGATACCATTTTTATCGGGAGATGTGGGGGAACGCTGGGTGGTAGGAAACTCGTGTCAGCCCAGTAATCCCACAACTTTCCCACACAGAAATTTGAGAAAAATTTCATTTTTTCAGCCAAATTTCAGGTATGCAGGGGATTCTGGGTAGGGAAATGTTGGGGATCCACGCAAGCCATACCTCCCTAGACTCCCCCTGGTCTCTAGTTTTCAGAAACGTGTGGGTTTGGTAGGTTTCCCTAGATGGCCGCCAAGCCATCATGTGACCCCCCTTTCAAAAGCAGATCTTTTTGTGATAGGTAATTTTCAAGTCTCCACAATACGTTTTGGGCCCATGCCTGTCGCGGGTACTTGACCCACCCACACGAGTGATGCACCATTTTTATCGGGAGACCTGGGGGAACGCTGGGTGGTAGGAAATATTGTGTCAACCGGTAATACCACAACTTTCCCACACAGAAACTTTTAAAAAATTTGATTTTTTCAGCTTAATTTGAGTTTTGCAGGGGATTCTGGGTAGGGAAACGTTGGGGGCTCCACGCAAGCCATACCTCACTGGACTCCCCAGGGTGTCTAGTTTTCAGAAATGTGTGTGTTTGGTAGGGTTCCCTAGATGGCCGCGAGCCCGTGGCCAAAAAACCAGGTGCCCCCCAGCAAAACCAGGTCGTTTTATGATAGGTAACTTTCAAATCTCCACAATACGTTTTGGGCCCTTTCCTGTCGCGGGTACTTAACCCACCCACACGAGTGAGGTACCATTTTTATCGGGAGACCTGGGGGAACGCTGGGTGGTAGGAAACTTGTGTCAGCCCGGTAATCCCACAACTTTCCCACACAGAAATTTGAGAAACATTAGATTTTTTCAGTAAAATTTGAGGTTTGCAAGGGATTCTGAGTAGGGAAAAGTTGGGGGATCCACGCAAGCCAAACGTCCCTGGACTCCCCCGGGTGGCTAGTTTTCAGAAATGTGTGGGTGTGGTAGGTTTCCCTAGATGGCCGCCATGCCCGGGACCAAAGCTGATACCACCAGTTTACTTGCGAAAGCATCTGCAAAAAACATCCCCACAGATGACCCCGGCAACTATCACTAATGAGATGTAGAGTAGGCATTCCCGAGCAAAAATCCGCGACAACACCACACCTCAACATTTTCAACGACCAGCCACATCGGCGATAAGACCACAAAACAGGCGATAAGGCGCGTTAGGTGCAGGAAATTAACACCTGCTCTGACCTGGTGTAAAGTCGGATGACAACCTGCACCATCAAAGGGAGCCCAGCCCAGAGCCACACATGAAGAACAACAGATGCCATGGAGCCACCCACCAAGCATCCCAGAGCCCCGAGAGGGCAACAACACCCACTGCCACCACCCCCAGGACCGCCACCACCCCCCTGGACATCCCCCGCCCCCCCGGACCACCACAGAGGCAGCGCAGACAAAGACTGCGGACCTTCAGGAAATGCACCAGCCTCACAGACCTAACACCAGACAATGTCAATGCCCACTACAGGCTCAAAAGGACAACCATCCTCCGCATCCTGAACATCATTGCCCACAGGCTGACGGTACCAACACAGCGGACAACCAACATCCCTCCGCAGACAAAGCTGCTGGCTGTGCTGCACCTGTTGGCCTCTGGTACCTCCCAACCAACAACCGCCAGAGTCGGAGGAGTCTCACAGCCAGCCCCATCCAAGTTCCTCACACCTGTCCTGGATGCCATCATCAGCTAGGTACCCCAGTACCTATACGTCCCCACAATGCGCAGGAACAGCTGGAGACCAAGCAAGGACTATACGCCATAGCTGGATTCCCGCACGTGTTGGGGGCAATCGACTGCACACATGTCCTACTTGTGCCCCCTGCCGACACTGCACACAATTACCGCAACAGAAAGCACACGCATTCCATCAACGTGCAGGCAATAGTGGACCACAGGGGACTCTTCACCAATGTCGTAGCCAACTACCCAGGCAGTGTGCATGATCCCTTCATCTTCTGACAGTCCAACATCAACCAGGGCTTCCATGATGGCACCTATGGGAATGCACTGCTCGTTGGCAAGTACCAAATGAACACCCCACACACCTCAACTCCACAATCATGCAACTCACAACTCTGGCACTGCACACGTCAGAAAATCACATACAACATGCCAAACAACATGCCCACCCACCAGACACGACAGCACAACTTACTGTGGCAACCTTGGTTAGCCATGTACATGAGCCATCAATGGCATGGCACCTCAGCCACACAATAGCGGAATGTGGGGAGAGGTGGGAACCAGGCATGTGCGAAGGAGGCAAGTGACCCATGAATGAGAATGTACACAATGCCAAGTGTGGTGGAGATGTGCTGGACAGACTGCAGTATGCAGACCACAGACATATCCATGTCTACATGCACTGCTGGTGTTTGGAGTGTAGTGGACAGTGGACGCAACCATGTCACCCCAGCCAGTGGGGAAGATCGCAGAAATGTAGCTTGTGACGTCCCCCCCTGTAAGCGTGTGCGGAGTGGGCTGGCCCGGAGTACGCCAGGCCAGCGTAGGGGTGTGAATAAAAAGCATGTAGCTCTGGGCGTGGTTCTCTTCTGGAATGCCCAACGTGTCTGCCAGGGCGGCGCCTCCCACCCCGCCACGAGGCCGACACCGTCGCCGTGAGCGGTGTGGCCTGCGATCCTGTGCGCCTGCTGCACCCCGGGCCGCTGGTCCCCGAACCCGTCATGCCCGCCCCTGCGCAGCCAGGCCTCACTGCTCACCTGCCTACACTGGCGTGTGTCAAAGAGGGCCCACCACGTGCCGGCGCAAGCTCCAAGCCCAAAGCCCGCGACCTTGGCAGCCTCCTCAGACCATAACGGCCTCCGCGACACAGGCCCGCTTTACTCCTTTCTCGTTGACGTACTCCACCGCTGCCTCCGGCCTACACTACGGTCAAGTAGGTCACACATTTAGAACTGAGTCTTGATAATGCAATGGCAGAGTACACACTTCATGGCTGAGTTTATATCACTGTACTCCCTTCGATGTGGTGCCACCAACTCTGTGCATAGCATTCGAACTACTACTGTCTGTGGTCCCTTGCTGACTACTGCCTTCGGCCTACACTGCGGTCGAGTAGGTCACATATGTGGAACTGAGTCTTGATTTCTGCATGGCGGAGTTCATATAATTGTACGCAAGGAGACGAGTAAGAGGAAGATGCGGTTCAGTCCGGAGGAGAAACGGATCATTGTTACGGAGGTGATCGAACACTGCCGACAACTGCTCTGGTGTCACTAACTCTGTGCATCGCGGGCCAACGACACGTAGCTGTGGGCCGCTGCTGACCGCTGCCTCGGGCCTACACTGCGGTCAAGTAGGTCACACATTTGGAACTGAGTCTTGATTACACAATGGCCGAGTACAAATATCAATGCAGAGTTTAAATCACTATACTCCCTTCGATGTGGTGACACAAAGTATGTGCATGGCATCCCAACCACACGTGTCTGTGGGCCCATGATGACTACGCCTTCGGCCTACACTGCGGTCGAGTAGGTCACACATTGGGAATTCAGTCATGATTCATTTATGGCAGACTTGATATCATTGTACTGGCCTCATCGCAGACTGCATCCCCTTTCAGCTCCGGTGCCACTAAGTCTGTTCCCCGACATCCACGGACACTTTCTGGTTGAACTTTGGTGGCGACTGAGTCTATGGACTGGGGGTTGTCTTCATCATCATGTCGGTGATACTGACTTTGTGGCAAAAATGAGGCTGTAGCATTCCACTCCTCCATTTGCCGCTTCCGGCCGGCTTCTGCCCTCTGCATCATGCCCTGGAGGACACCTTCCACTGTCCCCTGCAAACCTCCGCTACATTCACCTTCGACATCGACGAGGACCCGCTCACCTCGCGTGGCCCTATCTCACTGCACCACAAGTCACCGTCCCGTGGCAGTGTGCCTGTGCTGGCCGCAGTGCATCTGGGGCCACTAACTCTGTGCAGCTCAAGTCATATCCCCTGTCTGATAGCATATTGGATGGCCTCTGGGTCGATGGACTGGGGGTCATCAAGGCCATGTGTCTGTGGCCCTGCGCTGTCCGCTGCCTCCGGCCTCAACTGCGGTCCACCTGGGCTCACACATCAAATCGAGTCCTGACCTGCCCGGACGTCGCATCACCGCAGGATGCACACGCCACCACCGCCAGGACCAACTCCAAACAACAGGTGCCAGAGTCGGAAGTGTCTTACTGCCAGACTATCAGAGTTGCTCACACCTGTCGTGGGTGCCATCATCAGCTTGATACCCTGCTCAGCTCTTCAGGTGCCACTAACTCAGTGCACCACAAATCATGGACCATTCTGCTTGCATGTTGGGTGAACACTGTACTTTCTCCGGCTACCACCATGATGCTTCACAGTTGTTTCTGTTATGCTGGTGTTTTCTGTTTCCGCTTTAATTGTGATCACTGTTCGAGTTGTTGCCAGCACCAACGACTCCATGAGGACTGGCTTACACTCACCCCACACACATCCAGCACATGCATCACTGTACATGTGACCATGCCAATAAAGGTGTCGAGCGCACGTGCCCGTAGCCAGTTCAAAGAACTATCTGAGTGTGCCCGTGTGCTCATGATGTATGCATCAGGGCCCCGGGCCCTACAACATTACATTGTGCAGTGTACAGAGGAAGCAGCCATGTCAACGCAGGCAGCGGGTGAGACATTGCACATGTAGCTTTGTCGTCCCCCACTCAATACGTAAGATGAGTGAACTGGGCCGGCGTAGGCCAGTCCAGCGTGGGGGTGTGGATGATTATCCCGTGACTCTGGGTGTGGTTCAGTACTGGAAATGTGCAAAGGCATGTGTCTCTGTCACAGTGTGGGTCTCCGTTGGGGAGTGTAGGTGGTCCCTGATGGGACTTAGACACCCACGTATGTGATCTAGTTCGGCTTCCATGAGGTAGTACCCCACCCGCACATGTTCGGCCACCCCCTTCTGGCAGTCTGACACCTGGCCTTGGAATGCGATGTGTGCTTGGGTGGGCTGCTGGGAGCCAGCCGGGGTGGTGGGTGCGTCCAGCTGTGTTGTCTGTGCAGGGGGTGGGGTATCCTCGATGCAGCGGTGCTGCCCTGCTCCTGGAGGTCGATTGCCTAAGATGTCCATGGACTGTTGTAGGGCGTCGGTGTCGGAAGTATGGCGGTCCTCTTCAGCTTCACCGTAGAGTTGTCTGGTCTGCTCTGCTGGAGGTGTTGTTTGTCCCTCTGCAATGTGAAGGGGAGATGCTTGTTGACATTGTGTTGGCATGTACGTTGACGGATTGTTCAAGTTTACATACAGACTGCATGACAATGTACATTGTGACTGTTTGGGAGGGGCAGACTATTTGATGTGGGACAGTGGATATTTGGACTACATGACGTAGGTGAGGTTGTACACGTACATTTGCATCTCACAGTTTCCTGCTATGTCAGATGTGATTGGCCATTTTCGACGCACAGGCGGACCCAGTTGTGTCCTCTGTTCTGCAGTGTAAGTGTTGCACTGTGTACCACATTGTCGTCCATGTGGATGTGCTGTCATTGCTATGTGTGTGTGCTGCATTGTGTGAGAGTCGCACCTGCAGCTGTGATTTTGCTGCCCCTTTTCCCTTGGAGGCGGTGTGCCTTTGGCTTTTGGGCTTTTAAGGTGCTGTGATGTTGGCGACTTGGGTCATTTGTGCTCTTGGTCGGTTTTTGTACTCTTGTGCATTGTTTGTCTGCAGATGTATTGTTGACATTAGTGGTTGTTTGTGCACGTGGATGTGTCAGAATGTGACCTGCTCCTTTCCGGATGTGGTCCACACTCAGCCACCTCAGTCTCGTGACGTGCACAATGTCATGGTGATTGTTCTCCAGCCATGCTGCTCGTCATGTGGTGTCACTTGCATTGTCAGTGTGGCTCTCACATACGCATCTTTGCTGTGTTTCGCACGGGTGCATGTGTGTGTTGTGGAATTGGTGATGTGTGGGGTGGGACCCCTTTGGGCACATGGTGGACGGGGGCCTACTTGATGTTTGTATGTGTGCTGCTGTGTGCCACGGGGATCAGGGACATGACCCAGGGTCATTGTGGGTGTGCGGTGTGCTACACGTCGTTGTGCATGTGTGCCATTGTGCCCGTCCCCGTCCCCACAGTCCCTGTTCGTTACTCACCCTGTTGATGTTGTGTCAGGTCATGTCGAGCAGTGTCCGGACTCCCGACTCCTTGCACCGTCTCCACACTGATGACTGTGGCCACCATTTGCTCCAGGTCCTCCTGTGGCGCAGGACTCCCACCTCCATTCGCCGTTGCTGCCTTCCTGTTGGCAGCGGGTTTCTGCTTGGTTTGGCTTTTCACATCGTGCCAGCGCATCTTGGGCTCCTCGACACTCCGGCTGCATTCACGATGGAATGCCATTTTTCCGTCTGTGTTGCCAATGACATGGTGGAGGTGACGGACAGTTGTTGTTAGTTCTCTGTCACCTCCATGAGGACGATCAGGTTGTCATGCGGATTGTACCCCGTCTTCCTCTTCCTCTTCTCCTTGGCCTTCCCAGACCCCGAGGTTCCTTGCTGGTGGTCTGTGGGGCTTGTGGGGTTCGCGTTGACCGGGTGCATCCATGTTGCTATGCAGTTTATTTTGTTTATGGTGTGTTTTTCTTGTTCAGCTTTTATAGTGCATTTTCCTGCATGACGCGTGGGGATTGCAGGCCTGTCGCTGGTTATCCCTGATTTTTGTATCGGGTTTGGCCTCATCGCAACTTTATTCGCGTTTCGCATTTTTGTGGCGTCGTGTTAATTTTAACGCGGTCATTTGACGCATTATCGTGGGACTATCGCATGGTGCCGCCAGGTTGGGAATACTATGTTAACACGGCATTGTTTTCCCACGATAGACTGCGATATGCAAAGTTGCGTTAAGCTAAACTTGCGGTGGTTATCACACGTTCTTGAGAATATGCCCCTTTATGTTTAAGTGATGTGTACACGTGAACTCACGTGTTTTAAACTGTCTGATTCGGATATGGAGCACTATGTGTAATGTTTTTTTCTTTTTACAGCTTACATCCTTAGATTGCTTTCTAGCTCAGAAAGCTGCCTCCCACTATACTCCTAAAACCCTGCATGAAAATGCTGAACTTTACTCCTTTCAGCTTGATTCCCTTCCTTTCTTTCATCAGAGTGACCTTCTTCTTACCTTCCATTCTCCGCATGACTTCTATTTCTGAGTATACCTCCTCTTAGTCTCATGCCTGTCGGCCTTAATCTCTCTTAGTGTAATTCTGCAAAAGGCTAACACCTCATTTCATACATCACAACCTCTCATGCATTAAAACCCTATCCCTGCAATCTCACATTACCTGATCTCTGCCAGCCTATTTATCTTACCAACCTTTCACCTGAAACCACATAGCCCCAACTAATGATTACACCTAATTGGTATTAATTTAATCTATCACATATTTACAGTATTAAGTGCATGCAATGTTTTTTCTTGAGAGCAGATGACTAATCACAATAACCAAGATTTAACCACTCAATTAACCACTAACCTTGGGTCCTGGAGTAGTGTGATATTCGACAAAAAGTGCTTCCATAACTCATTAGGGGTAGTAAACACTATATAAATACAATTGCATTTGTTTTTTTTGTTTTTTTATAAGGCACAGGAGAGATTACGTGATATGCCCAGAATCACAGGATGTTGAGCCAACGCCAAGACTTGAACCTGGTTCCCAAGTCCTCAGCACTTTCTGTTACACCACATCTTTATAGTCACAGCTGAATTAACATGTTAAATCATAATTGAGCTTTTAAGATGCAAGCAATGCTAACCCTGGCGTCGAAATATTTAATTATGAATATTGCAGACATTTGGTGAATACTTTAAGATGGCGGGCTGCTGGCTGCAAGTTGTAGTTTTCTACTTTCTTTGTTGTTATCTAGTCCCTTCTGACGTCAGTTGGAGACATCAAGTGGTTTCACTCAACCCCCAGGCCCCCGATCACCTTGACCAAAAGGTATCGGAGTGCTTTATATGAGCACCAGTTACATTACACAAAGACACATTTGTTTGTTTCTTCACATATTTTAAGGCACTGAGAAGATTACGCGATTTGCCCAGGATTTGGAGCAGACGCCGAGACTCTTACCCGGTTCCCCAAGTCGACAGCTCTTTTCGTTGTGCCACATCTTTTGTAATCACAGTGCTTGCTTTATAGTCACAATGTGCCAGTGCATATGTCCGCAGATCTCTCCATACAGCTGCAGTCCTCTCCTTCACCCCGTCTGCTCCCATAGTTTTACCTAAACCCTCATGCCCCCACTCTTCTCGACCCAAAGGTATTGGAGAGCTTTATATGAGCACCTGTTACATTACAAAATTTGTATTTTGTCTTGTCCTTTTTTAAGGCACTGGGGAGATTATGCGATTTGCCCAGAATCACAGAATGTTGAGGCACTATGACTCGGCCAGCATATATCGCATTTTAGCGCTTTTAAAAAAAATTTAAGCCATGTTGCACAGTAGCTCACACCGCTCTGCAACGTGTAAAAAAAACATGGACAGAGCCAATAGATCTTGCATAGATAAAATCTATTGACTTTGCCATTGCTTGTTTTATTTTTACTTGCGCAGAGGTCGATAGTACTTGGAGATCGCATCAGGGCCATATCAGGCACTCACATTCTGCGCTATGAACAACAAAGCCTAGGGAGACTGAGCAGTGATGGAGCTCATGCACGCGAGGTTCCGAGTGTAGTGCTAGAGGCCCTCTTGTGGTCTGACACCACGTGATGACCTTTGACTACCATCATTTTAATTGACTTTGGTGAGTTATGTTATCCTAGCCTGAATGTACGACGTCCTGCATATGCCTTGTTTCTCTTCTCGTAGTTTTGAAGTGGGAGCTGTCACAGAGTAGAACAGCCTTGCCAAGAACAGAACGTATGGTATGTGCATTTGAAAGCATGAGAGAAAGAGAGGTCTGGAATGTACTTTTTGGTCTCGAAGTGCAGTGTTATGAGCAGTGGTGCACAAATGTGCACCGTGTTGTACATTGAGAGATGAAGTATATGATGCTATAAGCAGTGGTGCACAAATGTGCACTGTGTTGTACATTGAGAGATGGCGTATGTGATGCTATAGGCAGTGGTGCACAAATGTGCATTGTGTTGTACATTGGCAAGTATTATTAAGTTCTTACTATTGGCTTTGACATGGCTTCATGTCATCCTGAATTCTGACTCTTCCTTGCTTGAGCTTTTCTGCGCGCACAGACAGGCCCCCAGAGTGTTTGCAAGTTGCTTGGGTTAATCACGTTCAAGGATTGTTTTGTGAGAGATTGTTTAATGTACCCTGGAAGGCTTTCGTAAGCTTTGTCAAGATAAAGGCTGGAACATGTGAGAATGTAGAGGGAACGTGGGAACCCCTTCCTACAGTGGAATGCTTGCCTGGAAGCTGGCCAGTTCCAGTAAGTTTCCTTGGCGCAGAGGGGAAGACTCTCGAACCTTCTAGTGTGTTTTGAGACTATAAAGCTGAGGGTTGTTGACAGCCAGGGTGGGAGTTCACTTGTGGAATAGACGTATTGCCACAGGAATCTGGATTTGAGTCCTGATCGCGAGTCCCGTGCCTGGCTGTAACGGGCTCCCCCAGCTTGAGTTGGCAAGGATGTCGAGTGAACGATCGGGTGAGGTGATTTGTTGCTGATAGTGCTATTGTGATGCGTGGTTCCAGTGGCTGTGGTCATTTGAGGTGTTTTCTTTGTGATGTGTGAATGAGTCAGAGTGCACATCCAAAGTAATCATTTGATGTATTTAGTGTATATATATATCTTTTTGATCTCTTGCAGGATGTCCAGTATTATTTCCTTGAGTTTTATCTCATATTATTTGCTGTTTGTATTTCATATTATTATCCATGCATTTAACTGTTGTATTTACCAAGTGTGTTATTATAGCTTGCATATAAATATATATATCTATATACATTTGAATGTGGTTCATTTGACATCTGGGAAAGCCTTTCGGTTAGAGAGCATTGCATGAATAAAACCCCAAGCTTTATTCTAAAAAGAGAGTCTTTGCATTTTGTAAAATAAACCCCTTTCTAGGTGTTGTTGTGTTTATGTATCCTGCTTTGCCGTGTTTGAGCCATGGTGTGGGAGATTCTGTATTATCTGAAAGGCGGAGCAATACATTTGGCGTCACAAACAGGATTTACGAAAAAGTGCAATTTTAATAGGGAGAATGCTCTCTAAGATGCCCATATTTTCAGTTGCAGATTCCCAGATGCCAACTGAGGTATTTGAGAGGGAGATTGCCTCTAATGAATGTTTTAAAATATGAGGGGCAAACACAGATATTTAAATGTGTACATGATTTTTCTTTTAAAGAGGGAAAACAACTTGGTATTTCAGACAGAGATAGTGGTGTCAATTTGAATGCATTGCTCAGAATGTATCAAAAATGTGAACAGTTGGCAAAAGAACGTAATGAGCTGCAAAGGGAGCTAGTTAAAACTAAAGAAGAGGCAGACCTTTTAACACGTGAAAATAAATCTTTGAAAAAAGAGTCGAAAATGTACCAAGCACCCAAGTCGTTTATTTTGCCAGGCTGTTTAGATAGCCAGAGTGATTCATTCGTGAAAAATGTGGATGCAGGAAGCTGCAGGTTAATTTACGGTGCTCACAGGAGGTTTTAATTAATTCTTTTGAGGACGTTCCTCAGCCAGAAATGAATGTTATCTTGGTTGAATTTGAAGCTTCCGAAGTAACGTTGAACCAAGAAAATGTAAACGTGCAGGAAGATAAACAAACCAGCCTGTTAGAACTAGCGATCGTTGGTGGCAGTTATAAATCAGGCATGTCAGTAAATGACAAACCTTGCTTTACATGGAGAGACGCTATTTTGAAAAAACAAAATGACAGAAAATCCAATTTTTAAACTTGACTCTGAGTTTAGATTTGAAGAGGAGCAGCAATGTGCTTTTGAATCTGCAAATGAGATTATGCAATGGGTTTTAAACGTGTGGCAAATAAAGAAAGGAGACATTGAATTACATGTGACAGTTCAGGGCAGTGTGCCACTTTGAGTATGTGCGAAAAACAAATAAAGAAGAGTGTGCTTTTAGACTTTTGGACTGAAACATTTTCAAATGCTGGAAAATATTTTGCTTGCACTGTGACAGACATAGGGCAGACACAGTTGTGTGTGTGTGTTTTTGTGCTCTAATAGATTCAGGGCAGACACAGTTACTTTTGAGTTGTGCTGTGACAGACACAGGGCAGATACAGGTGCTTTTGTGCTTTTGCACGCTGACAGACACGGGGCAGATGACAATAAGACATAATGTGATTTTGACTTTTGAATTTTCTCAAATGCAATGGCTGATGCTTTTCCTTGAGTTATACAGAATAGATAATACACAAGAAGCAAATGTGATCAAATGGTACATACAGACAGAAACTGCAGTTTTGCATGAACAGTTGGTGCAGGTCCCAATAGAAAGTCCTGGGGTGGTGTTTGAGGTGCCTGAGACACAGGATTCCCCAGTGAAGTGGCACATTTTACTGCAAAGCGCAGCTACTGTGTATCATGTAGATGCTCATGGTCCTATACATTCACTAGACAGAACCTTTAATTCCCTTACAGATGAAAAGGCTAAAATATTGGAGACAGAGGTGGTGACAAACGATTCTGATTTGGTGTGCATGACTATGTGCAATCAATCAATCAATCACAGAATTTGTAGAGCGCACTACTTACCCGCGAGGGTCTCAAGGCGCTGGGGAGAGGGAAGGGGGGGGGTGCTGCTACTGGTCGAACAGCCAGGTCTTGAGTAGCCTCCTGAAGGTCAGCAGGTCTTGGGTCTAGGTGCAAGCACCTAGGAGAGAAAGACCATATCAACAGGTGGGCAGAGAATGAAAGGATGCATATTCCCCTAGACTTACTTAGAACTGTGATTCCTATGTGTCAGTATGCACAGCACAGACTAGTCCCACAGATGGTGAGGGGCCAGTTGAAGAAAGGAAAATTACCAGAGCAGATAGGGCAGATGAATTGCCTTGTGCTCATGCCAAATGATCAAGGGTGCATTTATTCAGCAGCGTATGGAGAGATAGTCAGAAAGGGGACTGCCCCAGCCCTTCTTACTGTGCATTGAGAAGGAGAGTTTCACTCCAATACCAAGAATTCAGAGGCCATAGTGTGGGTAGAATTCTCAGATAATTCCCCAGAGCCAGCAGAGAACCGTGCAGGCAGGAATGATAATATTGTACCATCAGACCCAAAACAGAAAAAGGAGAACGTGCGCTTTTTGAAAAATATATTTTTTTGCAAGAGGAGTGATGCTCGTTTCTTTTTCAGATCATACTGCGACATGTTGGTGTACCTGATGTCCCTGTCCTGCTTGAGGGTGCCTTTGTCTGACTGGACCCGTGACGGGTGTGGGACCCCAACCCTGGAGTGATCACCAGACAACAAAAACCAACATTGTTGCTGAAATCCTTTGACTGAACAAACCAGACGAACTTACCAAGCCAGTGATCATGGACTAATGTTGTGAACATTAAGTACAATGTTTAAAAATTTCTAAGAAAGAGAGTGTTGACTTTTCACACAGGAGGATATTTTCATTTTTAAGCATATCCAGAAAATGACAGAAGATGAAAGATGGTGCTGAAGTTCCTTTATTTTTAAGCACAAAATATATAAGTTTAGCTGCTTCAATAGTAGAAGTTCCAGAATTAGCTATTTGTGACATTAGGAGCATTAATGAGTTCATATGCTTGATTCTATTTGTGCATTTATTTTGTGTATTCATCATACATTTATTCTTGTTGCTGAATATTCAGATATGCATGAGCTTTTTAAAATGATTGTTACATGCTTTATGATTTCACTGTTTTAGTGTGTGCTTCAATTATATTTGTGCTTTCAGTTAAACACATGCTTTTATAATGTCACTGTTTTAATGTGTGTTTCATTTACATTTGTGCTTTCAGTTAAGAAGTTCAGTTTTTTTATATATGTATGTTATGATAGTCAAAGGTCATGGGGTGGAATGTAGTGCTAGAGGCACTCTTGTGGTCTGACACCACGTGATGACCTTTGACTACCATCATTTTAATTGACTTTAGTGTATTATTTTATCCTAGCCTGAATGTACAACGTCCTGCATATGCCTCGTTTCTCTTCTCGTAGTTTTGAAGTGGGAGCTGTCACAGAGTAGAACAGCCTTGCCAAGAACAGAACGTGTGGGAAGTGCATTTGAAAGCATGAGAGAAAGAGAGGTGTGGAATGTACTTTTTGGTCTCGAAGTGCAGTGTTATGAGCAGTGGTGCACAAATGTGCACTGTGTTGTACATTGAGAGATGAAGTATGTGATGCTATAAGCAGTGGTGCACAAATGTGCACTGTGTTGTACATTGAGAGATGTTGCTATAGGCAGTGGTGCACAAATGTGCATTGTGTTGTACATTGGCTATTAAGTTCTTACTATTGGCTTTGACATGGCCTCATGTCATCCTGAATTCTGACTCTGCCTTGCTTGAGCTTTTCTGCGCGCACAGACAGGCCCCCAGAGTGTTTGCAAGTTGCTTGGGTTACTCACGTTCAAGGATTGTTTTGTGAGAGATCGTTTAATGTACCCTGGAAGGCTTTCATAAGCTTCGTCAAGTTAAAGGCTGGAACATGTGAGAATGTCGAGGGAACGTGGGAACTCCTTCCTGCTGTGGAATGCTTGCCTGGAAGCTCGCCAGTTCCAGTAAGTTTCCTTGGCGCAGAGTGGAAGACTCTCGAACCTTCTAGGGTGTTTTGAGACTATAAAGCTGAGGGTTGTTGACAGCCAGGGTGGGAGTTCACTTGTGGAATAGACATATTGCCACAAGAATCTGGATTTGAGTCCTGATTGCGAGTCCATTGCCTGGCTGTAACGGGTTCCCCCAGCTTGAGTTGGCAAGGATGTTGAGTGAACGATCAGGTGTGGTGATTTGTTTCTGACTAGTGCCATTGTGATGCGTGGTTCCAGTGGCTGTGGTCATTTGAGGTGTTTTCTTTGTGATGTGTGAATGAGTCAGAGTGCACATCCAAAGTAATCATTTGATGTATTTAGTGTATATATATATCTTTTTGATCTCTTGCAGGATGTCCAATATTATTTCCTTGAGTTTTATCTCATATTATTTGCTGTTTGTATTTCATATTATTATCCATGCATTTAACTGTTGTATTTACCAAGTGTGTTATTATTGCTTGCATATAAATATATATATCTATATACATTTGAATGTGGTTCATTTGACATCTGGGAAAGCCTTTCTGTTAGGGAGCATTGCATAAATAAAACCCAAAGCCTTATTCTAAAGAGAGTCTTTGCATTTTTAAAGTAGACCCCTTTCTAGGTGTTGTTGTGTTTTATGTATCCTGCTTCGCCGTGTTTGAGCCACTGTGTGGGAGATTCTGTATTATCTGAAAGGCGGAGCAATACACCGAGTTACTTCATGAAGGATAGACAGCCTGTTTTTTCAAAAACTGGTTTCAGGGTGCTGTTCTGCACATGTGTGAAGTGCAGAGACGTTTCAAGGCATGGGCAAAGTGGGCTCTGGCCCAGGGCCCCTGCTTCTTAGGGGGGCCCTGACAGATCAGGCTCTGTTCTCCACACAGTCTTGCCCTGATGACCTTGAATGATTCTTAAAGATAAATTGGTTTAAATACCACTTTATTTTAATTTATTTTTAATACTGGTGATGTGTGGGAGTCTTTTACAGATATTATGCAGAGAAATGTTGTGTTTACGTTTTCCAACAACACGCAACATCCATGAAAAGTTCCTTTTAGATCGAAACAGTACCTCACATTTGAGAAATGGCAGTGGCTGACAGAGATTATTTGCAATAATATTAGTGAGCTGCTGCTATATTACAAAATTGAAAACACACATCACTATCCCTGAATATTAGATTGAAACACATTTAAATTTAGAATAATGTGCCTGGGCTGTGTCAGTGACCTAGCCAAAGACAACATGAAAAGCCTGAAATTGGATCATAAATTCAAAGCTGTTCTAAACAGGGGCCCTCAAAATCCTTAAGATTTCCCTGGTGAAGTGCTACATGAATACATGTTATGTCCTACAGGATGACGCTCTGCCCAATTATAACCAGCCTAGTGTTCCTATACCTGGATTTCGTGGGTGCAGGCATACTTGCCCCATATTAATAGCTAGAGAATCTGGCCAGTAAAATCACTCAAGGTGCGGCTACCAGCAACCCCATCATCGGCCCTCGACCTCTGCTCCTCCTCTTTCCATGGCATAGGTAGAGCACAAAACTCTTTCCACCCAGTCCACAGCCACTTCTCTGCCCAGATTCCTCTGCACCCACCGCCTCCCATCCCACACCGGCCCCTCTGCTTCAATTTACCTCCTGTTTATATTAAGTGATAAATGGAAGAGCATTTGTCCCTAGAAGCGTGACGTCACATGCATTTGGGCCCAGTAAATCGAGATCTGCATGTTAGTCCCCATTCCATGTACAAATAAATATTCATGCTAACTGGATTTATGTGCGGGCATACCATCCAGAATTTATTTTTCCGACCATGAGTGTATTTCATTACAAGGTGGCCCTATCTATCTGTGGTATCCCCACATATAGATAGTAGTAAAATTGGTTCAATTTAATGTTATAAATTGAAAATGCCTTGTAATGTAATAACGTGATGATAAACTAACTTGGGGGGTGTAACTGATCTATTTTTTGCATTATTGTTGTTTTTTTTGGCTGGGGTTTTGCAATGAATTTATTTCATTTACTAGCAGTGAGTAACTGATTAATCGAGTTACCACACCTGCCCTAATAATGGTTGCATCTGAAATGATACTGAGGCTCTAAACGGCAAAGTCCAGGCTGATTGGATAGATGTTCTTTATAGCAGTATTTTCTATATTGCCTTGAAGATACTCCTTGATACCCAATAGTAGTTTGTGGCTTTTTGTTATGTTAGGGTGAATATTTAATGCGTTCTATGCCTCTTGTGGGCTGTTCAATGTGCTGCCTGGTGCATGTTAAATTATATTTTGTATAAATCTTTAACAAATTGGACCTTATATTTTGAATACTTGTTTCAGTTCACCATTGAACCCTACACAAATTATGTTCCAATGTTAAATATTAAGTATCCTTCACCGAAATGGCTCACAATTCTGGTTAAAGAGTACAATCAAGGTTATTAAAGGACTCCTCTGTGGGTAATTGTGTAGTGTATAAGATTGACCCCTACTCCTGGTGGATATATGGCAGCCCTGTCTGTCAGTTCACCTTGTGATTGAGACTTCCCTGTCTTATTTTAGCGGCCCAATGGTGTCCTAACTGTATTGCAGTATTAAGACACATAAATGTGCATAGACGGCACTGAAGAGGTGAAAGAACAGCACACGGCTACTACACATGCGCAGTTACAGGAGATTTTGCGAAAATAATATCGCTCCACCCTGAGCGTTGGATTGTGCCAGGGTGTGCCAGCGGCCCTATGATGAAGCATGCCACTACCTAGTGGGTGAGGACAATTTTAAAAACCCATAGGGTTTTCCCAAATTGATTTGAGGGTTGTTGATCAGTTTGGGTAGTTATGGCTAGGAACTAAGTTGGCTAGTCTTTTGTCTTTCCCTCTGTTGAATGTTTAGTTTAATTTAATTTTATGTTTGTGTCCTTCTCATTGTGTGAGTAATATAGATCTCTCGGGAAGGTGAGAGAAGGCATAATCTCTTGTCCCTTTGGGTTGTGAGTATGATAAATATAGCACTGCCATTTCCAAAGACACCAAATGATTGTAAAGGAGACATCCAGACACCAACGCTGAGAGGTAACCTAAAACTTGTTTCAAGGTGCTGGGTGTACCCACGCTAGGCACGAAAAGTGCTTTAGAGCACCCAAATTTAGACTGCAGGTCGAAACTGGAACATTTTGGAATTCAGGTGCACCTAGGCAAATATGGCTGTTTACAACGCATGCGATTAGATCGCATGCCATTACGCTGTGGTCGTTACAACGACCGCGTTGTTAGTCTGCTCATAACATTACATCGCAAGTCATTACAACGACTTGCTGTAGGGAGTGCGCTGGACTTAGGAATAGTATTATTTACTATTCCTACTCCAGTTCTGCGCAACAGCCGGGAAGGTGTTGGATTTTAAATCCAATACCAGTGCGCTCCCTACAGCAAGTCGTTATGATGACTTCACGATGCAATGATATGCGTACTAACTAACGCAGTTGTTGTAACGACCGCATTGTATTGGCATGCGTTGTGGAGACAGCGTTGTAAACGCTGTTTCCCCACCTAGGCTATTCTGCATGTTATCCCACATCCATTTCTGAAAAGGTTGGACTGGGGTGGTAAAATCATTTTAATGTAAAATTCAGAAGGTGTGGAAAATGCATTTAACCTGGGGCATATGGTAATTCCTGAGAAAGTCGTATTGACGCCCAACTCAAACACAGGAACACGAGAGTGAAAGAAAACACAGGATTTATTCCTTTTACTCATCTTCGCGGACGAATCACTTAGACACATGCAATGAACTAAACTGAAACGGGTACGCATCAAACTGTGCCTTTTGTAGTATTTGTATGGACAGCACTGGAGCTAGGTCTGCACTAAAACAGTGGGGCATATTAGCAAGACCGGCGATAAAATTATCGCCGTTTTAGCGGCAGGAAACTGCCGCTAAAGCGGCGATAATGGGCTTGCTAATATGCGCTATAGAATTCAATAGAAGCCCAGGTTAGATATCCTGCAAATCTAACCTGGGCTTCTGTTGAATTCTACTAACGCATATTAGCAAGCCCATTATCGCACGTTTTAGCGGCAGTTTCCTGCACGCTAAAGCGGCGATAATGTTATCGCCGGTCTTGCTAATATGCCCCAGTATTTTTTATTGTAGCGGGAAAATAGCACACATGAGGTGAGGTACATAGAAGAATATGATGTGTGGTGGGTCCAACTGGGACTGGAGGGAGGGTACAGTACAACCCAGCACACTGAACAGTTGTTTTACAAATGTTTACGTTGACACATCTACAATCAGACGTGCACACAGCTTAAGTGACTTAGAGACACTGTTCTAGAATTTTTTGACCGAGTTGCAAGGTCAGGGTAATTGTCCTGCTCCATGTATCTGTGGCTCTGCAGAGGACCTGGATCTGTGAGATGAGCACGGGAAGGCCCCCCAGCAATGCACCAATGACCGGGTCGTCTGCTTCCAACAGACACATCGTTCACCATTGATTTTGTGTAATTGTGACAAACTGCTGGCTTTCAGGAAGTTAGAGACAGCTCCGGGCGGATCTTAATAAGAACCCGTTCACCTATGCTAGGAAGGAGGCAGGTCTTCTTCCACAATAATTTGTACATTTTAAAAAATGTGCAAGAGAAACACATTTAGACTACACAGGTCAGGTAATGGGCGCTTTGCTTTTCATTGGTGAATTAGCTGCCCTGCACCGTCTTCAAATATAATGTCCCCCATTATAGTTTAGTAGGTTATCAATAAAGCTCTGGATAGGTCAGTGGCGACGAAGTGTGCAAGGTCTCCGGCTTCGCCCTTTTTTCCCTATCCTCCCCTTACAAGTCTTTTTACTTTTTAAGATGAAAACCTCTAGTTTTAAGTGGGTCCACATCAGCAGGGTATTTTTCAATACACAAAATAGTATGTCCTGCATTGACCATTACCCTTACTGGGTGAGTCCACCGTGGCCCAGGTGCCTCAAATGCTGCAGGGCTGATCCGCTGCTAACTTTGTGCTCCATCACTGTGTGATCACTGGCACTCCCTCCGCCGAGGTGATAAACTAATGCTTTATTACTGGGATAAAAGATGCAAATATGGTGTATGCTAAATTTTTGATGACACCTCGCTTGTATCCCTCCTTAATCTCATCCAAGACTTCTTTTACCCTAACCCACTTCCAGAGACTCTTTCCCCTTCATCATTTCTTTACTCATCACAAACTTCCTCCTACTACTACGATCTCCAAATGAACACTTCTAAGCCCTTCACTCTTCTATCCCTCCATTATCCTTTCAATCCAACTAACAGACTCACATGTCCACCGCTTAAACGAATTCATTTTTCACTATACTAATTCATCACTAATCCTTTTTGGCTTCAGGAGTAGCGTGCTACTCGCCAAAATGCGCTTCGACACCTCGTCTGGGGTAATAAACGCTATATAAATACAATTACAATATTACAATTACAAGTGGATACACAGTGCATATTCACATTGCAGGTGACTTGGGTTGAGGGCTGATTCCAAGTACAGAAGCCTATGTACAGGACCAACAGTGTATAGGGCTAACTGAAAGCGGGAGTTTAGTAGGGTAATGCATAGGGCTACCTGTGTGAAGGGCTGGCAGTGCACAAGGTTTCGCTGCTTGTTTGCAGAGCTGCTGTTACATAGCATTGATAGTGCAGAGGGCTACATGTGTGAAGGGCTGGCAGTGCACAGGTCTGAGAAAGTATAGGGTAACTACACATGCAAAGGGATATATTGTAGGCCAAGGAGGTGCCTACTCAGGATCACACCCACCTCCAACTCAAACTAAGTTCACAACATGACGGTACTTGTTTACTCTTTCAATTGGGGGCAAGAAGGTGTTGCAGGGATTCTGCAGAGTCACAGAACTATGTTTGGGATCATAGAACCTTAGTAGGCAGGGACTGAGTCATCCTACCACCTGAGTACCCATGAGCCCGAGACCGACTAGCTATAGAGTCTCACTTGCCCTCCTACACACTCACAGAGGAACAAGTGATTAGAGACCCCAGAACACAACACTCCCGACCCTCTCAGGATTCGCAGTTGCAGGACACACCCTTTTACTCTCACACTTGTACTAGTCCACAGTAAGTTCTGACAGAGACACAAGGAAAGTTTCAAACATTTATTTTAACTATCGTGCTCCAGTATGCAGTATACGTGCCACAATAAGTAAGAAAATGCCTAACACAAATACGGTCAGCATAGCAGGTAGTCCATAAATCATAAACGGAGCCATCATTATATAAGACAGGGTAACCTAATCTCCCTCCCCTTCTACAGAAGCAAAATGATTATATATCAGAAGATCTCTGGGTGTTAGCAGCAGACCCTTTACCTTAGCATACACAGATACAAGTTCTACATCTCAGGTGCTGTCGCGATCTTTTCCCTGGAAAGGTCCCTCTCCAAGCGTGTCGGTTACATATCTATGCATACCTATGTGACAAAGTACGTGTTCCCAAACAACAGCTGCATTTGCCTGTTTTGTCTAGGTGCTAGGGCCTGACCAGAACAGAATAACAGTGGGCATTGTTGTTCGAACTTGTCTACAGTGTTCAGACTAAATCCCAGGAAAGAACAGAACGCAAAAACAACAGCAGAGACTGTGTGAAAGTACAGTGTGGCACAAACCAAAATATGTTTGTAGAGTAATGTACGCAAAGCAGGGGACAGTCTGCAACGTGCTCATGCTAACATAGGGAGAACGACAATGGACCTGCACAGGACATATGACACCCTCCCCTTGGTCAGGATGGTAGCATCAAAATACCGACAGAAGTCAGATGATAAGCAGAACCAAAGCGTCTAACTAGTTGCATCTTGAGAGCGTCCGAAAAGATAGTACTGTCGAATTAGAAAAAGGTTTTGTGTTAAAAAATATATCCCATTACAGAGTATCGCTGAAAATGTCAGCCATCCAATTAAGCAGGTCAAAGGAACAGACATGCTCCTCATTTCCAGTTGTTGATAGGACCATCCATGGAGAACTTGTGTTAACTTCGATGAAACTGAGATGCAAAAGACACTGTGCATTTGCACAGGGACCACCGCCAGCCACTGACCACAACGCTGGGTTACACACAAGCCGCATACCCCTGGAACAGTTCTGGTTATGAGCCATTAAGGGACCATCAACAGTTCAAAATCCAGGGCAGCGTGAGATGGGGTAGCCAGGCAGACATCCAGGGCCCACTGAAAGGGGCACTGGATACAGTGGAACACAGGTAGCACACAGGTGATGTAAGCATATCGAAAGGTCAGACAAATGTCGGCATCAAGAGCTTCTAAAGGCACCATTCCAAAAAGTTGTTGCATTCGTTCATGGCACAGCTGCAGCAATTCCTGTCTGGGCAGGACCACAGATGGAGCAGCCATTGCGGAATAGAAGGAATAGCACGATGATCCCGCAAATCAAGACAAGCAGCAACAGGAACCCGCCGAATGCGCTGGAAAAAATAGAATGTATAAAAGCTGGAATTACACCAAAAATCGTTTGAAAAGAAGTCACAAGGCCTGAGCCCACGAGTTTAAAAAAGTGCGCCAGGGGTGTGGTATCAGACGCATTAAATATTTGATGTATTGATGCCCCGAAATGTAGGGAGAGATTTGTGTTCAGCAATTACTGTATTTCACTGGAAGTTCTCACCACCTGCAATTCGAAGGTCTCACGTGCTGAAGTGAAAGCCACTTCTTGTTGAAACAATAGCGCTTTAAGTCTGCTTGGCTTATTGAAATCTGTTTTCAGGGTCGGAATGGAAGGCCACAGTGAACTATCTAAACTCAGATACTAGGGTGGGTCAAGTACCCGCGACAGGCAAGGGCCTAAAACGTATTGTGGAGACATCAAAATTACCTATCACAAAACGATCTGGTTTTGCAACAAGGTCACATGAGTTTTTGGTCCCAGGCTTGGCAGCCACCCAGGAAACCCTACCAAACCCACACATTTCTGAAAACTAGAGACCCGGGGGAGTCCAGGGAGGTATGGCTTGCATGGATCCACCAATGTTTCCCTACCCAGAATCCTCTGCAAACCTCAAATTTTGATGAAAAAATCAAATTTTTCTCAAATTTCTGTGTGGGAAAGTTGTAGGATCACCGGGCTGACACAAATTTCCTACCACCCAGCATTTCCCCAGGTCTCCCGATAAAAATGGTACCTCGCTCGTGTGGGTGGGTCAAGTACCCGCGACAGGCAAGGGCCCAAAACGTATTGTGGGGTCTTCAAATATACCTATCATAAAACGAGCTGGTTTTGCCGGGGGGCACCTGGTTTTTTGGCCCCAGGCTCGTGGCCCTCTAGGGAAACTTACCAAACCCACACATTTCTGAAAACTAGACACCCTGGGGAGTCCAGTGAGGGATGGCTTGCGTGGATCCCCCAATGTTTCCCTACCCAGAATCCCCTGCAAACCTCACATTTAGCTGAAAAAATCACTTTTTCCATACGTTTTTGTGTGGGATCACCATGCCGGCACAAATGTCCTACCACCCAGTGTTCCCCTTGTTCTCCCGAGTAAAATGATACCTCACTTGTGTGGGTGGGCCAAAGGCCAGTGACTGGGAAGTGCCAAAAACATAGGGATTAAAGGTATAGCACCGAAAATTCGAAGCACTACATTTAAAAAAAATACATTTTTAGTGGATTCTGCATTGGACAGCCACACAAGTGAGGTATCATTTTAAGCGGGAAACCTAGGGGAACGCTAGGTGGTAGGACATTTGTGCCGGCACAGTGATCCCACACAAAAATGTGTGGAAAAAGTGATTTCTATAGCTAAATTTGAGGTTTGCAGGGGGTTCTAGGTAAGAAAATGTTGGAGGATGCACGCAAGCCATACCTCACTGGACTCCCCAGGGTCTCTAGTTTTCAGAAATAAGTGGGTTTGGTAGGTTTCCCTAGATGGCCGCGAGCCTGTGGCCAAAAAACCAGGTGCCCCCCCTTCAAAACCAGGTAGTTTTATGATAGGAAATTTTGAGGTCTCCACAGTACGATTTGGGCCATTTCCTGTTGCAGCCACTATGCCTACCCACACAAGTGAGGTACCATTTCTATCGGGAGACCTTGGGGAACGCTAGGTGGTAGGAAATTTGTGTCAGCCCGGTGATGCCACAACATTCCCACACAGAAAAGTGAGGAAAATGTGATTTTTTCACCTAATTGTAAGGTTTGCAGGGCATTCTGGGTAGGGAAACGTTGGGGGATCCACACAAGCCATACTTCACTGGACTCCCCAGGGTGTCTAATTTTCAAAAATTTGTGGTTTTGGTAGGTTTCCCGAGATGGCCGTGAGCCCGTGGCCAAAAAACCAGCTCCCCCCCCCAAACCAGGTCGTTTTATCATAGGTAATTTTCAAGTCTCCACAATACGTTTTGGGCCCTTACCTGTCGCGGGTACTTAACCCACCCACACGAGTGAGGTACCATTTTTATCGGGAGACATGGGGGAACACTGGGTGGTAGGAAATTTGTGTCAGCCCAGTAATCCCACAACTTTCCCACAGAGAAATTAGAGAATAATTAGATTTTTTCAGCAAAATTTGAGGTTTGCAGGGGATTCTGGGTAGGGAAACATTGGGGGATCCACGCAAGCCATACCTCCCTGGACTCCCCCGGGTCTCTAGCTTTCAGAATTGTGTGGGTTTGGTAGGTTTCCCTAGGTGGCCGCCAAGCCCGGGTCCAAAAACTCATGTGGCACCCCATGCAAAAGCAGATCGTTTTATGATAGGTAATTTTCAAGACTCCACAATACGTTTTGGGCCCTTGCCTGTCGCGGGTACTTGACCCACCCAGACGAGTGAGGTACCATTTTTATCAGGAGCCCTGGGGGAACGCTGGGTGGTAGGAAATTTGTGTCAGCCCGGTAATCCCACAACTTTCCCACACAAAAATTTGAGAAAAATTTGATTTTTTCAGCAAAATTTGAGGTATGCAGGGTATTCTGGGTAGGGAAACGTTGGGAGATCCACGCAAGCCATACCTCCCTGGACTCCCCTGGATCTCTAGTTTTCCAAAATGTGTGGGTTTGGTAGGTTTCCCTGGATGGCCGCCAAGCCCAGGACCAAAAACTAATGTGACCCCCCTTGAAAAAGCAGATCGTTCTGTGATAGTTAATTTTCAAGTCTCCACAATACGTTTTGGGCCCTTGCCTGTCGCGGGTTCTTGACCCACCCACACGAGTGAGGTACCATTTTTATCGGGAGACCTGGGGGAAAGCTGGGTGGTAGGAAATTTGTGTCAGCCTGGTAATACCACAACTTTCCCAGACAGAAATTTGAGAAACATTTGAATTTGAATTAAAATTTTAGGTTTGCCGGGGATTCTGGGTAGGGAAACGTTGGGGGATTCACACAAACCATACCTCCCTGGACTCCCCTGAGTCTCTAGTTTTCAGAAATGTGTGGGTTTGGTAGGTTTCCCTAGATGGCCGCCAAGCCCGGGACCAAAAACTCATGTGACCCCCCCTTGCAAGACCAGATCTTTTTGTGACAGGTAATTTTGATCTCTCCACAATAAGTTTTTGGCCTTGCCTGTCCTGGGTACTTGACCCACCCACCCAAGTGAGGTACCATTTTTATCGGGAGACCTGGGGGAATGCTGGGTGGTAGGAAATTTGTGTCAGCCCGGTAATCCTACAACATTTCCCACAGAGAAATTTGAGAAAAAGTTGATTTTTTCATAAGAATTTGAGGTTTGCAGGAGATTCTGGGTAGGGAAACGTTGGGGGTTCCATGCAGGCCATACCTCCCTGGACTCCCCCGCTGCTCTAGTTTTCAGAAATGTGTGGGTTTGGTAGGTTTCCCTAGGGTGGGTCAAGTACCCGCGGCAGGCAAGGGCCCAAAACATATTGTGGAGACATCAAAATTACCTATCACAAAACGATCTGGTTTTGCAAGGGGGGTCAGATGAGTTTTTGGTCCTGGGCTTGGCGGCCATCTAGGGAAACCTACCAAACTCAGACATTTCTGAAAACTAGAGACCCGGGGGAGTCCGGGGAGAAATGGCTTGCATGGATCCACCAACGTTTCCCTAACCAGAATCCCCTGCAAACCTCAAATTTTGATGACAAAAATCAAATGTTTCTGAAATTTCTGTGTGGGAAAGTTGTAGGATCACCGGGCTGACACAAATTTCCTACCACCCAGTGTTCCCCCAGTTCTCCCGATAAAAATGGTACCTCACTCGTGTGGGTCGGTCAAGTACCCGAGACAGGCAAAGGCCCAAAACATATTGTGGGGTCTTCAAAATTACCTATCATAAAACGACCTGGTTTTGCAGGGGGCACCTGGTTTTTTGGCCCCGGGCTCGCGGCCCTCTAGGGAAACCTACCAAACCCACACATTTCTGAAAACTAGCCACCCTGGGGAGTCCAGTGAGGTATGACTTGCGTGGACCCCGCAATGTTTCCCTACCCAGAATCCCCTGCACACCTCAAATTTTGCTGAAAAAAATCACTTTTTCCATAAATGTTTGTGTGGGATCACCATGCCGGCACAAATGTCCTACCACCCAGCGTTTCCCTTGTTCTCCCGAGTAAAATGATACCTCACTTGTGTGGGTGGGCCAAAGGCCAGTGATGGGAAGAGCCAAAAACATAGGGATTAAAGGTATAGCACCGCAAATTCTAAGCGCTACATTTTTAAAAAATACGTTTTTAGCGGACTCTGCATTGGAGAGCCACACAAGTGAGGTATCATTTTTATCAGGAAACCTATGGGAACGCTAGGTGGTAGGACATTTGTGCTGGCACAGTGATCCCACACAAAAATGTGTGCAAAAAAGTGATTTTTATAGCTAAATTTGAGGTTTGCAGGGGATTCTGGGTAAGAAAATGTTGGGGGATCCATGCAATCCATACCTCATCAGACTCCCCAGGGTGTCTAGTTTTCAGAAATATGTGGGTTTGGTAGGTTTCCCTAGATGGCTGCGAGTCCGGGGCCAAAAAAACCAGGCCCCCCCCTTTAAAATTAGGTAGTTTTATGATACAGAATTTTGAAGTCTCCACAGTATGATTTGGGCCATTTCCTGTTGCAGCCACTATGCCTACCAACACAAGTGAGGTACCATTTTTTTTGAGGGAGCTGGGGGAACGCTAGGTGGTAGGAAATTTCTTTCAGTCCGGTGATCCCACAACATTCCCACACAGAAAAGTGAGGAAAATTTGATTTTTTTCAGCTAAATTTGAGGTTTACAGGGGATTCCGGGTAGGGAAACGTTGGGGGATCCACGCAAACCATACCTCCCTGGACTTCCCAGGTTGTCTACTTTTCAGAAATGTGTGGGTTTGGTAGTTTTCCCTAGATGGCCGCTCAGCCTGGGGCCAAAACCCCAGGTGCCCCCCCATGCAAAACCAGGTTGTTTTGTGATAGGTGATTTTGATGTCTCCACAATACGTTTTGGGCCCTGGTGAGAGCCAGACAAGTCACCCCATCCTGGATTCCCCTGGGTGTCTAGTTTTAAAAAATGTATAGGTTTGCCAGGTTTCCCTGGGTGCCAGCAGAGCTAGGGTTCAAAATCTAAAGCTAGGCACTTTGCAAAAAAAGTGTCCATTTTCACTGTAAAAATGTGGTGTGTCCACATTGCGTTTTGGGCCGTTTCCTGTTGCGGGCACTAGGCCTACCCACACAAGTGAGGTACCATTTTTATCGGAAGACTTTGGGGAATGCGGGATGGGTGGAATTTTGTGGATCTATGCAGATTCCAGAACTTTCCACCACAGAAATGTGAGGAAAATGTGTTTTTTTTAAACAAAGTTTGAGGTTTGCAAGGGATTCTGGTTAACAGAACCTGGTGAGAGCCAGACAAGTCACCCCATCCTGGATTCCCCTGGGTGTCTAGTTTTCAAAAATATATAGGTTTGCTAGGTTTCCCTAGGTGCCGGCAGAGCTAGGTTTCAAAATCTACAGCTAGGCACTTTGCAAAAAAAGGGTCAGTTTTCACTGTAAAAATGTGGGTTGTCCTCGGCACGTTTTGGGCCGTTTCCTGTCGCGGGCACTACACCTACCCACACAAATGAGGTACCATTTTTATTGGGAGACATAGAGGAACACATAATTGTAGAGCAACTGTTATTACCTATTGACTTTTGATGCATTTCTGCCTTCCGAATGTAAGACAATGTGTAAAAAGAAGTCACTTTGAAAAATGTCCTATAATTCACATGCTAGTCTGGGTACCCACAATTTCTGAGATGTGCAAATAGATACTGTTTCTAAACTCTATATTTTGTTCCCATTTCAGAAATACATAGGTGTCTTTCATACCGATTTTTCACTATTTATATTTTCCCAAATAAATTGCTATTTACCCCGCACACAATAAAAAACCATTGCAAAATGCTGCTCAGTTATTGGCTCTGGGTTCCTCGGGTTCTTGGTGAACCTACAAGTCCTATATGTCCCCACAACCAGAAGCGTCCAGCGGATGTAACGGTATATTGCTTTGAAAAATCTGTCATACTTAGAAGAAGTTACAGGTGAAAACGTTGGCACAAATGGCTGTTTTTTTCAACTCATTTTCAATTTTTCCTATTTTCAACTGTTAGTTTCTATAAGAAAACCTTGAAGGATCTACACAAATGACCCCTTGCTGAATTCAGAATTTTGTCTTCTGTACAGAAATGTATAGCTCTCCAGGATCCATCATTGCTTTGATACCCATTTTTACTATTAACTGGAAGGAGGTTGAAAGCACAAAAAATAGCAAAAATAGGCTATGTCCCAGTAAAATGCCAAATGCTAAAACTGTATAAAAAATGTTGGTTTTCTGACAAAAGTCAGTCCCTGAAAGCTAGGAAGATGGTGATTTCAACACCACAAACCCTTTGTTGATACCATTTGTAGGGAAAAAAACAGACGCTTTCATCTGCTGCCCTTTTTTCCCATTCCCCCCCCCCAAAAAAAATGTAGCTCCATTTTGGCTAATTTCTGGGTCACCTCCAGGGGAATCAACAAACCCTGGGCCTTTAAAATCCCCATGATGTTGGAAGAAAAGGACACAAATTTGGCGTGGATACCTTATGTGGTCAAAAAGTTACAGGGGCCTGAGCGTGAACTACCCCAAATAGCCAAAAAAAAGCTTAGCACAGGGGGGAAAAGGTCTAGCAGCGAAGGGGTTAAATAAATCTTACTGGACAACACCGACAAGAAAGGGGATCCAGAGTGAAAGTAAAAATACCTTAGTGTTCCTTGGACAATACCTTTATTCAATGGGACAACAGGTATGATTAAAACCTAAAATAAATGGGTACATGGAGATCAACGACTCACACCCATTACCTATCTGCCAAAATTGAGGTCATTGTATAGCTTGTGTTGCTATGGAGGACTCTGTGCCCACAGGGCTTTCAATTAGACACTCCACGTGCGCCCCAAGCCTATACACCCTAACTTAAGGAAAGATCATGGAGGCACTTCACATATCAGAGAATTCTGATAGTTGCTGTTTGGTTTATTTTAATTAAGCCAGTAGGACCAACACTTGATATCAATGATAAAAGCAAAGTCCAGGAACAGAAAGGTGAAATGAAGCCAATTGGTCGCCCTAAACATGCAAACACTTACATACTAAGCGGAAACAGATCATATGAGACACTTTCAGCCACTTCTGCCTTTTTCAGCGAACAGCATTTTGCATTCTAAGACTTGTAGTTTTGGCTAAAAATCTAAGCCAGGCTTAAGGTATCTTGTATTAGACAAGACCACTTACACCTATGCACATGATGGGGAGTGCTCCATGTAGGGGAGCTGCTCTCCACCTGGGCTTGGGGGCTACCCATAGTCCCCTGCAAATTATTATTAAATGTGATGTATAGCAGTAACTACAATGAATGTAATTTCCATCAACTTTATTGTTAAATTATGTTATAATTAAAATAGGTTATTAAATATTTTGAAATATGTACTATTTGTATTTATTTTAACATTCATTTATTTTGTTTTATAATTTTAACTATTTTAAATAATTTACTTAACATTATTTCCTATGGGGTTTCATCATTTGTCCCTACCTCCATTATTTTTTATGGGATGTGTTGCTGTACAATTGGTTGGCCATGTGTAGTGCTGGCTTACTAGAGACGTGTAAATTACTACAAAAGTGTAAATTCTAGGTGTAAGTTTCTACAAAAGTACAGTTTGTGAATAGCATTTTGCAGCGAGTCCTTGTACTTGTGATAATCAGTCAGGAGGTCGGGAGAAGATGGCGGCCGGCTAAGAGAGCTCGGTCGTGAGCTCCGCGCTCTCTAGCGAAAATTAAACAAAAATCAAGCAGAAAAATAACAGAACAAGACGGATCCAGACACACGCATCGGCGAGATGAAGTAAGGCGAAAATAGAGTCTACCAAACTTATAAATCCAAGATTTAATTAAGAGACAATCAAAAAAACGATGCAAACTACCTGAAGAAGGAGGCGACGAGGACGGAGAGGTCGGAGAGGTCGGAGTACACAGGGGGCGGAGCACGCAGCATAGCAGGAAACTGTTCCGGGGGCCGAGTGCGGAGGAGAAGTTGTGTGAGCAGGAGCAGGAGCCGTTCCGGGTCGACGTAGGCGGCGCACACCAGCAGGCAGCAACAACAGCATCGGCGAGCTGCATTACACGGAGCAAAAGAAAGAAAGGAAGAAAGTGGAGGTGGAGGTGAAAGGAGTCCCACGCTGCTGCGAGATCCCTGTGTGGGCTGAGGCGGCCACGGCGTGCTGGACCTGCAGAAGAGCTGCAGCAAGAGTGGTATACAGGGGGAGAGCGCCCGGACCACCCATCTCGCCGCATAGAAGAAAAGACAACCGGAGCCATCTAACTTCTCGGGTAAGTGAAGAAGAGGGGGGTCTGAGTAACACAGCGAGTGGGGGACAAGGTACAGAGTGCCAAGTTAAATGCCAAATCAAGTGTAACCCAAGTGCTGTATCTAGGGAGCAGAGCAAGTGTATTTCCACGGCAAAGTGCATAAATTGTATAGATCAATCCAAACCACAGACTAAACCACAGGCTAAACCACAGGTCGTAGAGCTGGAGCAAGTGGGGGTAAAGGTGGCAAAAGTGGCAAACGCTAAAGGGAGCACGGAATCTAAGGCACCAACGGCCCCACAGGGGTTAACTGAAATAAAAACAACAATAAAACAGCAGAGGGAAGTCGCAGGCTATTCCTTAAGGAGCAAAAATTCCCCACTGGGAGAAGGGGAGCCAGAACACCCTCCTAAGATAGTAAAGCTATACGCACAAATCAAAACCTCCCCATCTACCTCTGATACATCCCCCCCTGTCCTCCCTAAAAGTACAAGGAAGAAGAAGAGACAAACTACAACAGGGAAATCACAACACCCTGTGTCTAGAGCAAGTCAGGCCAAGCTGAAAACATTGGGCTCGACAAAACAAAAGATAACACCCTCCTTAAAGTCCTTTTTTAAAGTACAGGAGTCTCAGAAGGTGGAAAAATACCATAACAAAACCCAAACTGAAAGACAGGTAGAAACTCCCAGAGAGGAGGTAGCAGAAATAATGTCAACGGTTAGTAACAGCAACAGGTATGGTGCCCTAGAAGCACTTGACCAACAAGAGCTAGTTACGGACACCACAGACTTTCTTAGCGCCAAGAAGCCCGATGACGGCCCACTTCCACAAGAAAACACGGAAAGTATGGAAAAATGATGACCACCATGATGAGAGAAATGAGATACAACTTTGCGATATCAGAGAAAAATCAGATAAAAATCCAGGAAGCATGCGAGGTAATGGACCAGAAAATAAATACGCTCATGGAGAGTGTAACTTCAGTGGAATTGGAAGTAGGGATGCTAAGCAAAAAGGTGGAGGAAAGCAAAAGGGATATAGACCAACTCAAAGCTTCAGACAAAGTTATATGCGACAAGCTGGAATCAATGGAAAACCAGGCAAGGAGAAACAGTCTTAGAATCCTAAATGTTCCTGAAGGTCTGGAAGGGGAGGACATCAAAGCCTTTACGATCAAACTACTAGGTGAAATAATACCCTGGACAAAGTCCGTTGATCTCGCAGAGGACATTCAGAGAGTCCATCGGGACCCATTTAGGAGAAATAAAACTAGGAAAAATCCAAGGAAGATCCTCATGAACTTTAAGACCTACACACTTAAAGAAAGAATATTAAGCGAGGGCCTGAAAGCAGGCTCATTCTCCCAAAGCAATTGGTCGTGTAGAATTAGATCGGATATTTCAAAGACAACGCAGGACAGGCAATGGCAGCTTGGCCAATACATACAACAATTGAAATCACTAGGAGCAACAGTCCAAATGCGATTCCCAGCAGCACTAAGAATAATGTGGCATAACAAAATGTATAACATTAGAGACCCCAAGGAGGTAGAATGCCTCATAGAGCAGATTAAATCACAAATGTAGGATCAAGCAAGACAGAGCAAGAAAAACGCGATAAAAGAGCAAGGAACTCAAAAAGGGGCCAAGGAATGCCCCAAGAAGAGTTAGGGGAGGCTTCTCCAGGGAGGGGAAAGTGGGGGAGAAGGGGCACAAAGAAAAAAAATCGTCAAAACAAAAAAATGCACAAGGTGGGGAGCAAAATGGGGAAAAATAGAAGAAAAAAACATGTCCAAACTAAGCAATATGAGGGAGAAGGAGCCCAGACAAACCTTACAGAAAATAGGAAGGGATCACCATTTGGACGGGTGCAAAAAGGAAATAGAGTAAATGTCTGTTAAAATAATGTCATGGAATGTTAACGGACTCAGGTTAAGGAAAAGAAGGGCCAAAATATTGGAATATTTAAAAATAGTAGACTGTGATATAGTGATATTGCAAGAAACACACTTACTAAAAGAAGAATGGGAGAAATTCCTCAAAAACCAAAAGTGGATAGATACGTGGGTATGCACAAATCAAGATTGCTGTGTGAAAGGGGTGGCGGTATTACTAAAGAAATCACTAGGAGCACAGATCGAAGCCACAGAGGTAGATAAGAAAGGGAGATGGGTGGTGGTGAAATTAAAGATACGTAATAATTTATATACAGTGGTTGGATATTACGGGCCGAACCTGGACGATCCAGAACCACTTCAAAAACTTTACTCTCAACTCCTAACAGCGCAGGCTCCGATAATAATGAGAGGGGATTTTAATATAATTCTAGACTTGAAGAAGGACAGGTTTCCACCCAAACATGGTCCAAACCTACCAAAAATGAGGGAGTGAGTGAACCTTTGTATTAAAGATCTTGGGATCATGGATGTATGGAGGGTGAAAGGTAATAAATCCAACAAATTCACGTTGCAAAACAAGAGATTGAGGCATGCATCAAGAATAGACTACTTCTTAATAGATAGGGGCCTACTAGACTCTACACAAAAAGTAGAACACGTACCAGCACACCTATCAGACCACTCTGCAGTGATTTTACACCTTAATCTAAAATGTTCCGCACCCACCCACAGATGGACGGTAGACAGGGGAATCTTTTTAGACGAAAGCTGCATAGAAGCACTGGCAAAAGATACCAAAGAGTTCTTCCAAAGAAACAAAGAAGGGACCACAAAGCGAATCGCTTGGGAGGCATATAAAGCCTTTATCAGGGGAAGAATAACTAGCCTTGCGGCATATAAAAACAAGCGTAGAAAAAACAAGATCCGAGAACTAGAAGAAGAGATAACATCCCTGGAGGTCGAACTAAACAGGATCTCTATCACCGAGCAAGCGAAAATCAGCATTGAGGAAGAGAGAACCTTAAAAAAACGGAACTGGCAAACTTTCTTGAATCAATTGTAAAAGATAAATGGGAAGCAAGCAAAATATCACATTACGAGTACGGGGAAGGATGCGGGAAATTATTAGCGTGGAAACTGAAAACAGAGGCAACGCGTAATAGGATAGAAAAGATACAGACAAAAGATCAACAGTATACCACAGAAGAGGAAGATATTAGGAAGGAGTTTGCAAAATTCTTTAGCGAACTGTACTCAGAGGAAAAGGCACCTACGGAAGACCAGATACAATCATTGTTGGAAAAAGAACCCTCCCAAAATTTTCTCAAGAACAAAGAGCAGAGATTAATCAAGGGATATCCAAAGAAGAACTACTAGAAACCTTAAAGAAATTTTAAAAAAGTAAGGCGGCAGGGCCGGATGCACTCCCGAATGAGATGTATTTACATCTGCGAGAGGTATTGGCTATCCCCCTGACAGAACTTCTCAACGAAATATTTACAACAGAGGGGATGCTCCCAGCCTCTTGGAATGATGCAACTATTAATCTTATACTCAAACCAGGGAAAGACCCCACGAGAAGTGAATCCTACAGGCCAATATCACTCCTAAACGCAGACTACAAGGTATATACACAAATTTTAGCAAAAAGACTCGGAAAGATTGCAGGCTCTGTGGTCCATACAAATCAAAAAGGCTTCATTGGAGGAAGGTACATACAAGAACTGACACATGAACTCATTACTGCAATAGACATTGCAAGTCACCATGCAACCCCACTATCGATTTTAACCCTGGATGCCGCTAAAGCATTCGACAGAGTAAGCTGGCCTTTTTTAAATGCAACCTTGGCGAAATTTTATCTAGGAGAGACCTTCCAGAACGCAATTAAACAGATATACAAAAACCCGACAGCAAAGGTGCTAGTGAATGGAGTGTTAACAGATAATATAATGATAAAAAGAGGAACAAGACAAGGGTGCCCACTATCCCCCTTACTATTCGACCTGTATATCGAACCACTGGCAGAAATGATAAGAAAGGAGGAAGGAATAGTACCGTTTAAACATCAGGGATGGGAGAAGAAGGTTGCACTCTTTGCGGACGACCTAATGGTATTTACGAGCAACCTAGAGGCCTCCCTCCCCAAAATAGAAGAAATCCTAGAAGCATATGGAACAGTATCAGGGTACCTAGCAAACCAAGCTAAAACAGAAATCTTACAGTGGAACAACAATTATCAAGACCCTAGAGTAAAATAAAAAATAAAATACTTGGGCATAGACCTCACAGTGGACATTAAGGTAATTGCAAGCCTAAACTTTGAAAGAATCTATAAACAAGTACGAAAGCTGCTAAAAGTATGGGGGTCTCCCACTGTCTTTTATGGGAAGGTCAAACATAATCAAAATGGCCATACTCCCTAAATTCACCTACTTGTTCAGCACAATCCCATTGGAATTTAACCACGACCAAATAAAAAAACGGGCAAGGAGAATTAAGCAGTTTTATCTGGGCTGCAAAAGGGGCAAGGATAGCGTGGAAAAAAATAAGGAGAAAAAAGGCAAAAGGAGGGATCGCTAGCCCAGACATACTAAACTATTGTAGAGCGTTCCAATTCAAAAACATTAGGATACTTTTAGAAAGTTATGATCTGTATCCTGACCATTTGAAAGCGGCAGTCAATAAGGAAGGAAGCCACTTCTTATACAAATACGGCCATCCCAAGTACTTTAAGAAAATAAAATTAAAAAGCTTAAAGGCGGCGGCAACACTCTGGCATCAAATAAGAAAGATACTTAAAATACCATACTACAGCAGATAGGCACCCATATGTCCCTCCCCAGGAACCCCGGAGTGCCTAAGAGACAGGCTAGCAAACGCCCTGAAGGAAAATAATATCACAAAGTGGGGCGAGCTAAAGGCACAGAACTCCGTCATAGAGTGGGAGGCACTGAGTGAAAGAACCAAGGGCGCAGTCTCCAGATTTAAGTACTACCAAATAAGCAGCTTGGTCAAGAACTTAAAAGACAGCGAGGATGGAAGCGGGATAGTAGAGGAAATGCTGCAGAAAAACAAGATCACCAAAAAAGAAATAGCCTACTGGTACTGGGCATTGATTGAAGAAGGGGAGGAACACTATGAAATTCCAAACAAGATTTGGGGAGAACTACTGCCGGAGCTGAGCATCCTAAGTGAATGGCAAGTATCTATGGCTACTTGTTGGGAAACCGTAAAATCTGCACCATTGAGAAGGAACTATCTATTCACTATTCACAGAGCGTACTGGACCCCGAAGAGGCTATCAAAGATCAGAGGCCAAGATGAGAGGAGCTGCCCCAAGTGTGGGGAGCCGGGTGCAGACGACTTACACATGTTTCGGCAGTGCCTCCATCTTGAGGAATTCTGGGAAGAGACGGGTAAAACTTTGTCTAGAGTACTGGGACGGCAGGTGGAGGTGAGTATAGATTTGGTTATTTTTGGGAGACGTCAAAACGTGGCCCAGGTAACCAAACTGAGTAAAGACCAAGAACATTTTTTGTTTATACTGTTACTATTAGCTAGAAGGGAGATTTGTATCAACTGGGTAAAATGTACACCTCCAACACATAAAGAGTGGGTGGCGTCCGTACAAAGAATTAATAAACTAGACAGAAGCGGGCAGAGGGGGAAGGCAAATAAATTTTGGAATATCTGGGAAAACCATAAATTCACAAGTTAACATTGGTGGAAGCATTGTATAGTCCAATGATTAAACAATGCAATAGAACCATTCAAGTGGGAACTTGAAGGAGTAGTCAAAATGACTAGCTCAACCTAGAACGGAACTGCACCGGAAGCGGACAAAAAGGGGCCCAAGTGTAAAAGCGGAAGTAGAGATTCTCCACGCATACGTTGCACTTACCCAGGAGTAGCCCCGAAAGGTCGGAATACAAAAACGAACTGGGCCCCCGACACCTCCAATTCCAAACTATTGCTATATGAGGACAAAAAAAAAAAATGTTGGTTTTCTGACAAAAGTCAGTCCCTGAAAGCTAGGAAGATGGTGATTTCAACACCACAAACCCTTTGGTGATACCATTTGTAGGGAAAAAAACAGACGCTTTCATCTGCAGCCCTTTTTTCCCATTCCCCCCCCCCCCCAAAAAAAAATTTAGCTATATTTTGGCTAATTTCTGGGTCCCCTCCAGGGGAATCAACAAACCCTGGGCCTTTAACCCCTTTGATGCTCGTGACGAGCTCAGCTCGTCATGCTGCGCGGTCGCGCTGTGCCCATGACGAGCTGAGCTCGTCACGACCACACCCGCGATCGGAATGTCCAGCACCTGGGCGGAATTCCGATCGCGGTCAAGGGGTTAAAATCCCCATGATGTTGGAAGAAAAGGACACAAATTTGGCGTGGATACCTTATGTGGTCAAAAAGTTACAGGGGCCTAAGCGTGAACTACCCCAATTAGCCAAAAAAAAGCTTAGCACAGGGGGGAAAAGGCCTAGCATCGAAGGGGTTAAATAAATCTTACTGGACAACACCGACAAGAAAGGGGATCCAGAGTGAAAGTAAAAATACCTTAGTGTTCCTTGGACAATACCTTTATTCAATGGGACAACAGGTATGATTAAAACCTAAAATAAATGGGTACATGGAGATCAACGACTCACACCCATTACCTATCTGCCAAAATTGAGGTCATTGTATAGCTTGTGTTGCTATGGAGGACTATGTGCCCACAGGGCTTTCAATTAGAATCTCCACGTGCGCCCCAAGCCTATACACCCTAACTTAAGGAAAGATCATGGAGGCACTTCACATATCAGAGAATTCTGAGAGTTGTTATTTTGGTTTATTTAATTAAGCCAGTAGGACCAACACTTGATATCAATGATAAAAGCAAAGTCCAGGAACAGAAAGGTGAAATGAAGCCAATTGGTCGCCCTAAACATGCAAACACTTACATACTAAGCGGAAACAGATCATATGAGACACTTTCAGCCACTTCTGCCTTTTTCAGCGAACAGCATTTTGCATTCTAAGACTTGTAGTTTTGGCTAAAAATCTAGGCCAGGCTTAAGGTATCTTGTATTAGACAAGACCACTTACACCTATGCACATGATGGGGAGTGCTCCATGTAGGGGAGCTGTTCTCCACCTGTGCTTGGGGGCTACCCAGAGTCCCCTGCAAATTATTATTAAATGTGATGTATAGCAGTAACTACAATTCATGTAATTTCCATCAACTTTATTGTTAAATTATGTTATAATTAAAATAGGTTATTAAATATTTTGAAATGTGTACTATTTGTATTTATTTTAACATTCATTTATTTTGTTTTATAATTTTAACTATTTCAAATAATTTACTTAACATTATTTCCTATGGGGTTTCATCATTTGTCCCTACCTCCATTATTTTTTATGGGATGTGTTGCTGTACAATTGGTTGGCCATGTGTAGTGCTGGCTTACTAGAAACGTGTAAATTACTACAAAAGTGTAAATTCTAGGTGTAAGTTTCTACAAAAGTACAGTTTGTGAATAGCATTTTGCAGCGAGTTTTATAGTACTACTGTAGTAAGACAAAACATACTACAAAGTTCAGTTTGTGAATCAGTCCCATAACATTACATCCTCCTTGTTTGTACACTATAATTCAATCCCACAGTTTTAAAAATGGAACCCACAAGCCTCCATTACTCTGCTTCCCTTTTTCGTACAAAGCATATACTACGCAGACCACATACACACACATGCACACCATACACTTGGGATGTTAGCTGGAAGTACCTTCATATCAGCAGTTATTCTGCTGTGCTATAGAAACAAACTAGAATGGGAGCAGGTAAAAAAATAAATGTAGTATATGCCTGCGCATTGATGAGACGCTCTCAACCAACGCCACATAACTTATTTTAGTGAGTGAGTAAAAAAAAAAATACCGTTAATGCAGAATAGTGAGGGAAGATAATTAAATGAGACCTTTTCTTTTTCTGCGACCAAATCTTTTTGTGCAGCGTACAGATCCTGTACCAAGACTGCATGCTCCATACTATGTTTAAAAGGGCTGTCCTAGGATTGGCACACAGCAGGCTAGACTCTTTATGTTTAAGTGATGTGTACACGTGAACTCAGCGTGTTTTAAAATGTCTGATTCGGATATGGAGCACTATGTGTAATGTTTTTTTCTTTTTACAGCTTACATCCTTAGATTGCTTTCTAGCTCAGAAAGCTGCCTCCCACTATACTCCTAAAACCCTGCATGAAAATGCTGAACGTTACTCCTTTCAGCTTGATTACTTTCCTTTCTTTCATCAGAGTGACCTTCTTCTTACCTTCCATTCTCCGCATGCCTTCTATTTCTGAGTATACCTCCTCTTAGTCTCATGCCTGTTAGCCTTAATCTCTCTTAGTGTAATTCTGCAAAAGGCTGCCACCTCCTTTCATACATCACAACCTCTCCTGCTTTAAAACCCTATCCCTGCAATCTCACATTACCTGATCTCTGCCAGCCTATTTATCTTACCAACCTTTCACCTGAAACCACATAGCCCCCACTAATGATTACACCTAATTGGTATTAATTTAATCTATCACATATTTACAGTATTAAGTGCATGCAATGTTTTTTCTTGAGAGCACATGACTAATCACAATAACCAAGATTTAACCACTCAATTAACCACTAACCTTGGGTCCTGGAGTAGTGTGCTATTCAAAAAAAAATGCTTCCATAACTCATTAAGGGTAGTAAACACTATATAAATACAATTGCATTTGTTTTTTTAGTTTTTTTATAAGGCACAGGAGAGATTACGGGATATGCCCAGAATCACAGGATGTTGAGCCAACGCCAAGACTTGAACCTGGTTCCCAAGTCCTCAGCACTTTCTGTTACACCACATCTTTATAGTCACAGCTGAATTAACATGTTAAATCATAATTGAGCTTTTAAGATGGAAGCAATGCTAACCCTGGCGTCGAAATATTTAATTATGAATATTGCAGACATTTCGTGAATACTTTAAGATGGTGGGCTGCTGGCTGCAAGCTGTAGTTTTCTACTTTTTCTGTTGTTATCTAGTCCCTTCTGACGTCAGTTGGAGACATCAAGTGGTTTCACTCAACCCCCAGGCCCCCGATCACCTTGACCAAAAGGTATCTGAGTGCTTTATATGAGCACCAGTTACATTACACAAAGACACATTTGTTTGGTTTCTTCACGTATTTTAAGGTACTGGGAATATTATGCGATTTGCCCAGGATTTGGAGCAGACTCCGAGACTCTTACCCGGTTCCCCAAGTCGACAGCTCTTTTCGTTGTGCCACATCTTTATAATCACAGTGCTTGCTTTATAGTCACAATGTGCCAGTGCATATGTCCGCAGATCTCTCCATACAGCCGCAGTCCTCTCCTTCATCCCGTCTGCTCCCATAGTTTTACCTAAACCCTCATGCCCCCACTCTTCTCGACCCAAAGGTACTGGAGAGCTTTATATGAGCACCTGTTACATTACAAAATTAGTTTTTTGTCTTGTGCTTTTTTAAGGCACTGGGGAGATTATGTGATTTGCCCAGAATCACAGAATGTTGAGGCACTATGACTCGGCCAGCATATATCGCATTTTAGCGCTTTTTTTTTTACTTTAAGCCATGCTGCACAGTAGCTCACACCGCTCTGCAATGTGTAAAAAAAACATGGACAAAGCCAATAGATCTCGCATAGATGAAACCTATTGACTTTGCCATTGCTTGTTTTATTTTTACTTGCGCAGAGGTCGCCAGTACTTGGAGATCGCATCAGGGCCATATCAGGCACTCACATTCTGCGCTATGAACAACAAAGCCTAGGGAGACAGAGCAGTGATGGAGCGCATGCACGCGAGGTTCAGAGTGTAGTGCTAGAGGCACTCTTGTGGTCTGACACCACGTGATGATCTTTGACTACCATCATTTTAATTGACTTTGGTGTGTTATTTTATTCTAGCCTGAATGTACGACATCCTGCATATGCCTTGTTTCTCTTCTCGTAGTTTTGAAGTGGGAGCTGTCACAGAGTAGAACAGCCTTGCCAAGAACAGAACGTTTGGCATGTGCATTTGAAAGCATGAGAGAAAGAGAGGTGTGGAATGTACTTTTTGGTCTCGAAGTGCAGTGTTATGAGCAGTGGTGCACAAATGTGCACCGTGTTGTACATTGAGAGATGAAGTGTGTGATGCTATAAGCAGTGGTGCACAAATGTGCACTGTGTTGTACATTGAGAGATGAAGTATGTGATGCTATAGGCAGTGGTGCACAAATGTGCATTGCGTTGTACATTGGCAAGTATTATTAAGTTCTTACTATTGGCTTTGACATGGCTTCATGTCATCCTGAATTCTGACTCTTCCTTGCTTGAGCTTTTCTGCGCGCACAGACAGGCCCCCAGAGTGTTTGCAAGTTGCTTGGGTTAATCACGTTCAAGGATTGTTTTGTGAGAGATTGTTTAATGTACCCTGGAAGGCTTTCGTAAGCTTTGTCAAGATAAAGGCTGGAACATGTGAGAATGTAGATGGAACGTGGGAACTCCTTCCTGCCGTGGAATGCTTGCCTGGAAGCTGGCCAGTTCCAGTAAGTTTCCTTGGCGCAGAGGGGAAGACTCTCGAACCTTCTAGTGTGTTTTGAGACTATAAAGCTGAGGGTTGTTGACAGCCAGGGTGGGAGTTCACTTGTGGAATAGACGTATTGCCACAAGAATCTGGATTTGAGTCCTGATCGCGAGTCCCGTGTCTGGCTGTAACGGGCTCCCCCAGCTTGAGTTGGCAAGGATGTCGAGTGAACGATCGGGTGTGGTGATTTGTTTCTGACTAGTGCCATTGTGATGCGTGGTTCCAGTGGCTGTGGTCATTTGAGGTGTTTTCTTTGTGATGTGTGAATGAGTCAGAATGCACATCCAAAGTAATCATTTGATGTATTTAGTGTATATATATCTTTCTGATCTCTTGCAGGACATCCAGTATTATTTCCTTGAGTTTTAGCTCATATTATTTGCTGCTTCTTTTTCATATTATTATCCATGCATTTAACTGTTGCATTTACCAAGTGTGTTATTATTGCTTGCATATAAATATATATATCTATATACATTTGAATGTGGTTCATTTGACATCTGGGAAAGCCTTTCTGTTAGAGAGCATTGCATAAATAAAACCCCAAGCCTTATTCTAAAAAGAGAGTCTGCATTTTGTAAAGTAAACCCCTTTCTAGGTGTTGTTGTATTTTATGTATCCTGCTTCGCCGTGTTTGAGCCACCATGTGGGAGATTCTGTATTATCTGAAAGGCGGAGCAATACACCGAGTTACTTCATGAAGGGTAGTCAGCCTGTTTTTTCAAAAACTGGTTTCAGGGTGCTGTTCTGCACATGTGTGAAGTGCAGAGACGTTTCAAGGCATGGGCAAAGTGTGCTCTGGCCCAGGGCCCCTGCTTCTTAGGGGGGCCCTGACAGATCAGGCTCTGTTCTCCACACAGTCTTGCCCTGATGACCTTGAATGATTCTTAAAGATAGATAAATTGGTTTAAATACCACTTTCTTTTAATTTATTTTAATACTGGTGATGTGTGGGAGTCTTTTACAGACATTATGCAGAGAAATGTTGTGTTTACGTTTTCCAACACCACGCAACATCCATGAAAAGTTCCTTTTAGATCGAAACAGTACCTCACATTTGAGAAATGGCAGTGGCTGACAGAGATTATTTGCAATAATATTAGTGAGCTGCTGCTATATTACAAAATTGAAAACACAACACTATCCCTGAATATTAGATTGAAACACATTTAGAATTTAGAATAATGTGCCTGGGCTGTGTCAGTGACCTAGCCAAAGACAACATGAAAAACCTGAAATTGGATCATAAATTCAAAGCTGTTCTAAACAGGGGCCCTCAAAATCCTTAAGATTTCCCTGGTGAAGTGCTACATGAATACATGTTATGTCCTACAGGATGACGCTCTGCCCAATTATAACCAGCCTAGTGTTCCTATACCTGGATTTTGTGGGTGCAGGAATACTTGACCCCATATTAATAGCTAGAGAATCTGGCCAGTAAAATCACTCAAGGTGCGGCCTACCAGCAACCCCATCATCGGCCCTCGACCACTGCTCCTCCTCTTTCCATGGCATAGGTAGAGCACAAAACTCTTTCCACCCAGCCCACAGCCACTTCTCTGCCCAGATTCCTCTCTACCCACCGCCTCCCATCCCACACCGGCCCCTCTGCTTCAATTTACCTCCTGTTTATATTAAGTGATAAATGGAAGAGCATTTGTCCCTAGAAGCGTGACGTCACATGCATTTGGGCCCAGTAAATCGAGATCTGCATGTTAGTCCCCATTCCGTGTACAAATAAATATTCATGCTAACTGGATTTATGTGCGGGCATACCATCCAGAATTTATTTTTCCGACCATGAGTGTATTTCATTACATAGGTGGCTCTATCTATCTGTGGTATCCCCACATATAGATAGTAATAAAATTGGTTCAATTTAATGTTTTAAATTGAAAATGCCTTGTAATGTAATAAAGTGATGATAAACTAACTTGGGTGGTGTAACTGATCTATTTTTTGCATTATTGATTATTTATTTTTTTTGCTGGGGTTTTGCAATTAATTTATTTCATTTACTAGCAGTGAGTAACTGATTAATCGAGTTAGCACACCTGCCCTAACAATGGTTGCAGCTGAAATGATACTGAGGCTCTAAACGGCAAAGTCCAGGCTGATTGGATAGATGTTCTTTATAGCAGTATTTTCTATATTGTCTTGAAGATACTCCTTGATACCCAATAGTAGTTTGTGGCTTTTTGTTATGTTAGGGTGAATATTTAATGCGTTTTATGCCTCTTGTGGGCTGTTCAATGTGCTGCCTGGTGTATGTTAAATTATATTTTGTATAAATCTTTAACAAATTGGACTTTATATTTTGAATACCTGTTTCAGTTCACCATTGAACCCTACATAAATTATGTAGCAATGTTGAATATTAAGTATCCTTCACCGAAATGGCTTACAATTCGAGTTAAAGAGTACAATCAAGGTTATTAAAGGACTCCTCTGTGGGTAATTGTGTAGTGTATAAGATTGACCCCTACTCCTGGTGGATATATGGCAGCCCTGTCTGGCAGTTCACCGTGTGATTGAGACTTCCCTGTCTTATTTTAGCGGCCCAATGGTGTCCTAACTGTATTGCAGTATTAAGACACATAAATGTGCATAGATGGCACTGAAGAGGTGAAGGAACAACACACGGCTACTACACATGCGCAGTTACAGGAGATTTTGCTAAAATAATATCGCTCCACCCTGAGCGTTGGATTGTGCCAGGGTGTGCCAGCGGCCTTATGATGAAGCATGCCACTACCTAGTGGGTGAGGGCAATTTTAAAAACCCATAGGGTTTTCCCAAATTGACTCAAGAGTTGTTGATCAGTTTGGGTAGTTATGGCTAGGAACTAAGTTGGCTAGTCTTTTGTCTTTCCCTCTGTTGAATGTTTAGTTTAATTTAATTTTATGTTTGTGTCCTTCTCATTGTGTGAGTAATATAGATCTCTCGGGAAGGTGAGAGAAGGCATAGGGGCATATTCACAAGGACTTATCGCTGATTTATCGCCAACTTAACGCATCAAAAGTGGAGATAGAATTAACGCCCCATTCACAAGCGGGTGCAAACAGCAGACATCGCCAGTATTCCCGCGATAACTGCCCCAAAATTTATCTCCACGGGTGACTCCACCAACTAACCCTAATGAGATGCAGAGTAGGCGTTCCCGTGCAAAAACTCACAAAAAAACCACAACACCACTTTCACAACGAACTGCCAGATCTGTGATGCGAACCAAAAGCAGGCGATAAGCTGCGGTAGCAGCAGGGATTTAACACCTGCCTTATGCGGGTGTTAAGCAGGACGACTACCTGCAGCACTAAAGGGAGCCCAGCCCAGAGCCAAATCGGAAGACCCACAGATGCCATGGAGCCAATGATCATGCAGCTCGGAGACCCAAGAGGGCCACAACACTCCACCGCCACCACTCCCAGGCCCCCCGGACTCCCCTACCTGGACAAACACATACCGTGCACGACACAAGAGCCACAAAAAGCGCATGATGTCGCACAATGACAAAAAGAAACACACATGTGTGGTCAGAAGAAACGAGAAACAGTCACACATCATTGAAGTAACAACCAAAAACTTTATTGAAATACAACACAAAACACCAATGCGGAAGACTCCTGTCGGGTCCATCCGGGACAATCTTGATGTCACAGCCTGGAAAATAAAGCACAAAATCAGAACGTGTGTCATGCACACATCAAAGGAGCGAGACACAGAGAAACAGAGAATGAAAGAAAGGCAGAGAGAGAGTGAGAGAGAAGGAAAGGAAGTGAGAGAGAGAGTGAGAGAGAAGGAAAGGAAGGGAGAGAGAGAGAGTGAGAGAGAAGGAAAGGAAGGGAGAGAGAGAGAGAGTGAGAGAGAAGGAAAGGAAGGGAGAGAGAGAGAGAGAGTGTGAGAGAGAAGGAAAGGAAAGGAAGGGAGAGAGAGAGTGAGAGAGAAGGAAAGGAAGGGAGAGAGAGAGAGCGTGAGAGAGAAGGAAAGGAAGGGAGAGAGAGAGTGAGAGAGAAGGAAAGGAAGGGAGAGAGAGAGAGTGAGAGAGAAGGAAAGGAAGGGAGAGAGAGAGAGGGAAGGGAAGGAAGGGAGAGAGAGAGAGAGGGAGGGACACTGCCGCCCGTGCACCCAGGCCCCACTGCTCACCTGCTGCCACCGGTGTGTCTCCAACCACGTGCCGGTATACACTGCAAGCCACCAGGTCTGCAATCTGTAATTGAGGCCAGAGTCAATCAAGGCAGAGTCCATCTCACTGCACACGGCAACAACGCCTGTCCGTCCCTGCGCACCAATGCAGCCGCACCCTACCCCCTCCCGCCGGCCAGCACTGGCTGTCCGCACTTGCGCACCCAGGCCCCACTGCTCACCTGCCGCCAACGGTGTGTCTACCAGTGGGCACACCACGTGCCTGTGCAAGCTCCAGGCCCCGGTCCCGCCACCATGGCATGGTCCACATCATGCGGACCCGCACCCCGGCCCAGCAGGTCCCACACATGACGCTGAGTCCTGAGGCATCAATGGCAGAGACCACATCAGTGCACACGTCATCATCGCAGGCTGCACACCCACTCAGCAATTTCGGTGCCACTAACCCTGTGCAACCCCAGTCAGCGCCACGTGGTGGTAGGCCCGTGACGGCCGCAAGGCTTCGGGTGCCACTAACCCTGTGCAACCCCAGTCAGCGCCACGTGGTGGTAGGCCCGTGACGGCCACAAGGCTTCGGGTGCGACCAACCCTGTGCGCAACAACTCATGGGCCCTTCATTATTAGAGAACCGTGATGCGTCCGTCATCCAGTCACCACCGGCAGTGGGGAATGTGACGTTGTCGGCCCCTTATATTGGCGGGGTCACATGGCCTGTGACGCCTGTGCCGGATGGGTGTGGTGTGTGTGCAAACCTGCCCTCAGGGAGTGGCCGTGACATGCTGACAACTAGACCAGTGACCTGCAGACCACTAGCGTGTACGCCTGCGACATGTAGCTATGTGAGCCCCCCCTCGGAGCTTAAGCGGAGTGGTCTGGCCTGGCGTACGCCGGACCAGCGCAGGGCTTGCAACAATGACTCGGGGGCTCTGGGCGTGGTTCAGTCGATGTCCGGACAAGGAAGTGACTAATGCGTGTGTCCCTGTTGTAGTGTCTACGGCACCCGGAATGCAATCGGCAATGTAGCACACTGTGACTGGAATCCCACTAGATGAGCATCATTGACGTTAGGGGGAATCACTGTCCCTACATTCATCCACACATTCATACATGAATGATGTAAGACATGACACAGCAGTGCGTTTCTGAATGTTTAATGCACATCCAGTGGAGTTTTGCAGCTGGAGCAGTACAGGGCCATGCCAACCCCACTTCGCAATATGTGCCCGTGGAGGGCCAGCCAGAGTCCATCTGGGAATGACAAGTACTGCCATGTCATTGGTCATCAAACAGGATATGGCAGTCCATGTCGCGGTCCAAGGTGAGTGCAGCGGAGTGTATCAGGGGTCAGTGGAAGGTCATGGGGCTATGTGTGGCACCAAGCAGAAACAGGCCAGGTGGCGGAAATGAATGCTAGTGCCTCCTTCTGATCACAATCCCATCCACGTCCTCGTCCTCGGATGTGTGCTCTGCCCCACCTGTGGGTGTTGCAGTTCCGGCTGCGGCACTGTGTGCCACTGACACATCAGGGGCCGGAGGTGGATTGTGGGCCGCACTGTGTGGCAGTGACACATCAGGTGCCGGAGTGGCTCGCCATTTTGAAAGGTTCCATAGCAAGGATGTGAAAGGATTTTCATACTATGTGGTTGATTCAGTGGCAAAAGATATTTGTGGTGGGTATCGAGAAAAAAAGCTTCGGAAATTAGAATCCCGCTACATTATTGAATTAAATACTAAGCAACTGGAAGGCCTTAATGTAAAAGAGGATCTGTACATGCACTTGTAGATAGATTATGTATGTAATTGAAGAAGTCTGCCCATGAAAAATCACAACACTAAAATGAAAAAGTTTTTAGGTTTTTTAATCACGAATGAATTCACTTAACAGACATAGTAGTTGGAGGTTAAACCCCTACTGTAGATACAGTATGTGTGCCTAAAATGGCAGATACAATGCATTGGCATCTTGAGGTATGGTCAAGGGTGAATAGCCCACATCGGCGTGAGTGAGGAGTATTGTTTGTAAAATTATGCCCACTTGGGCGGTATATGAAAACAAAACCGATTTGTGTGTTTATAACAATGAATTTTGTCATTGAATTTGACCATGGGAATCCGTGCAAAAAACGCGGTTTCTCTTAGTCGATTGGAAACCAAAAACAATTTGCCTAATGAATTTTTTGAAAGTCATGAATTTTTTGAAAGTCATGACATTTTTGAAAGTCATGTATTTGTAATGAAGATAAGCTTTTCCTGCAAATAATGCACACGAGTAATGGGTAAACATGTAAAAAAGAATACAAGTCTGTTTACACTGTTTATTGTTTTTGTAGTTTTCACGTGCACGTAACAATCACACATTATTTGTTTAAAATGGCTGCTCCCATTACTTCTGCTATCGGTGAGCAAGGCTGCTGGACAGCTGAAACGTGTTCGATGGGGCCGAAAATAAAGTAATTTTGGACCAGCAACACAAGGCGTCGTCATCCTTTGTTTGAGAGGATTATTTGCGGATTGTACGGGACCTGCTCCTGTGAGGTCCAAAGAGGCGACGCGACTCTTGTTGGGAAGGCAGCGGTTATGCACAGGAGAAAGCCTGGAGGAATATATGGGCCTGATTCACAGAACTAACTTACGTCAAAAACGTAAAGTTAGTACTTTTTGGTATTCACAGAATACACTTACTCATTTTGGTATTCACAGAATGAACTTACTCATTTCGGTATTCACAGAAGTTAGTAGTCCTAACTTTAGGACTCCTAAATGCTTTCTGTGAATACCGAAAGTCTTAAAGTTAGGATTTTTCTCAGTTTAGGAGTAGTAAAGTTAGGACTCCTAACTTTAGGACTCCTAAATGCCTTCTGTGAATACCGAAAGTCTTAAAGTTAGATTTTTCTCAGTTTAGGAGTAGTAAAGTTAGGAGTCCTAACTTTACTACTCCTAAACTGAGAAAATCCTAACTTTAAGACTATCGGTATTCACAGAAGGCATTTAGGAGTCCTAAAGTTAGCACTACTAACTTCTGTGAATACCGAAATGAGTAAGTTCATTCTGTGAATACCAAAATGAGTAAGTGTATTCTGTGAATACCAAAAAGTACCAAGTTTACGTTTTTGACTAAAGTTAGTTCTGTGAATCAGGCCCCATATATATATATATATATATATATACATATATATATATATATATATATATATATATATATATATATATATATATATATATATATATATATATAAATAAATAAATAATATGGGCATCCAGTAGTGCAGCAGGTAATGCTGTCAGCTGTGTAAGTGGCCACTCCTGCTCAGTTATGGCTGTCTTACCATGAAGTGGAGTGGGTGCCCATTTTCCTTGTTCGCATTAGAGCCCAGGTCACTCTTGCTTCTTTTTAACACAAAGGGGCAGAAAGAATCATTGGTACTGCAGATACAGTGGTACCAGGAACCAGAGGTATGAGGAACCAACTAAACCTCAATTATGGCTGTTTACTTTCTTTCCTGCCCTTAGGACCCTATTACGATCAGGGGGGTTGGACTGCCATTGTCCCCCGCAGCCGCCAGGGAACCGCTATTCCCTGTCAGTGGTGCAGCGGTTAGGAGGCATCAATATACTTGGCGGGACTGCAGCAGTCCCTCCAAACATATTAGGAGTCTCCTCTCTGCCATGGTTTTCATGGCTGTTCCTCCTCCATGAAAATCTGGTGGAGAGGAAACAAAGGGGGCTCTACAGGTCCCCCTTGTGCCTCTGCACCCTGGGGTGCATGCAGGGGGTCACAACATATGCCCCATGTGTGCCTGCACCCTGGTTCCTGCACAGCATGAACTTTTCAGTCCATGCCGTACAAGAACAGTTTTTGGCATTCCTATTGCAGTGTCCATTATCAGGACACCACCGTGGGAACATCAAAATAAAAGCCCGCCAGACACGAGTTACACTTGTAATCTGGCGGGCGGGCCAACCACGGCTTTGGTGGTGCGGCGGCGGGACGGACCTGGCGCTGCAGCGCCAAAGTCATAATCAGGCCCTTAGTGTGGTTTATGACCAATAGTAAAAGTACTCCTGAAATGATCTCATAAGCCATGCCCCCTGCACTCAGCCTTTTCCCTCCCGATCACCCAATCCTTGCCGTAAAGTTTTGGAGGGGGGTGGCCTGACTTTAAAACATTTTTCTTAGGGGGGCTCGGAGCAAAAAAGTTTGAAGACCTCTGGTCTAGGGGTTGCCTACCAAGCATTGCTCCCAAATATAGGCTTGAGCAGTGCTTAATTTGAGCCGGCGGTTTCCGGTGCTTAGCACCGGCACTTAATTGTCAGCACTGGTGCTTGTGACAGTCTGCTACATGGTGGCGCTGTCTGGCCAATTTAGAAATGACCACAACAACAAGTAATTATTAATTCAATATACATCAAAATGAATATTACCTGCTGCCCAAGTCATTCTTATGGGTTTGAGGGCCTGAAATAGTCCAAATTATCACACTTGTAGGAGTGTGATGGTTAGTAGTTGTGTTGTTACCATCATTGGCAGCGCTGGCAGGGGCAATCTGTGGTGTAAGCTGCAGTAGCCTCCTGAAGAGAGCTCTGGCATTTAATTTTTTACAAATTAAGCACTGGGCTTGAGTCATTACATTGCACATGTTAGCTGGATGACATGATCAGTGCTGATGGCACCCATTGGTTCCAAGGGCTCCCTGGAATATGGCTGAGCCCATCCTGGTTTTTAGGGACCAAGATGAACCTGAGGATGAAACATGACACCAATAGGGTGTGTGAGGGTCTACCAAACAACACTCATGTCTTATTTGATGATAAGAGTCATGCTTTAATTGGTGTGTGAATTATCCTGGTGTGGCTATCGGGGTTTTTGAAGCATTCCCAGATTTACAAGGACTTGTAAAACAGGGAATGCATCAAAATCTAACTCATCCCGAGGTGAGGTGTAACGAAGAGAAATATCTCTATTTCTCCTTGTTTTTTCCTATTTCTATGTGTGCTGCATTCTTCAGCACACATAGAAAGAGGAAAACGCCTCTCTGGATATTTTTTGTGCAGGAAGGTGCCCCTTCCTCCATGAAAACAAAAACGGCACCAGCGCGGGGGAAAAGAAGAATGCACCATATTGGATGAATGTGCTGCATTCTGCCCTTTCACTTTGGCTTTGAGCGGACTTTTCCGCACTCTGCGTTTCACGGAGTTCCAAAAAACTCATCTCCGCGAAACAGAGTTTTTTCCTTGCTCGCGCTCATCAACGTCAAGTTGGCGAGCGAAGAAAATCCACCTCCCTGCGAGATTTTTCCACATTCGCGATCGTCAACGTCAAGTTGGCGAGCGCGGAAAATCAACCTCCCGGCGAGAATTCTCAACGCGGGCGGATTTCTCATTGGGAGAGGTCGCGTATGCTCGCGACTGCTCACATTGAGAAACCGTCCGTTTGCGTTGAGAAAGCTGCCGCTCGAGTAAAAAATCGACTCAGGCGGCAGAAAGGATGCAGCGCCCGCTTGCGCTGTGTATGGTGCAGTTCGTGATTATTGCACAGAGCGGGCAAACGCCTGTCACTGAAAATCACTGCGAACGGCATTTTATCTAACGCACTATGCCGCTAGCGCGGTGGAGTTTTTTTTTGCAACTCCGCGAACTCCGCTCAGGCTTAATTATGACCACCCCCACTGCACATCCTGTTCTCTGGGGCTCCTTTATCCACATACAGATTGATTTCATCCAGATCCCCTGGTGTTGCTTTTACGCTAATGACCTGGTATTTGTGTAGGTGAAACAGGCTTACACCTGTGCCCAGACCGATGCTATTACAATAGCCAAGAGACTATTGCAAGACTTTATTACCCAGTTTGGGACACCACTCCAGACTGAACGCAACAAAGGAACTCCGTTTGTGTCATCTATTGTTCAAGAACTATGCAAAGTCTTGGGGATCCAACATTTCCAATGTGAAAATCACCATCCGTCCTCTGAAAATGGAATCACCATTATTGATTGTTTATGTGCAGGAAGGTGTACCTTCGTGCACATAAACAATCCCCCCTGCAGCGCAGACACCCTTGCAACATGGGGCAAGGGTGCCTGCGCTGGTGCTAGGCAGCTTTTTTAGCACCAACGCTAGGGGAAACACAGGGGTGCACCCTACTTTTGAAAATACGGCACATCCCTGCATTGGTGTAACACCGCTTTGCAGCATTTTCTTGTAAATAACCCCCAAAAAGTCTTAGATATGCAAGGCTACTGGATTTAAATTGCCTCCTTCCTTACCCTTAGCACTTGTGTCTTCAAGAGTCACTTCTATTCTAAGGACAAAGTTGAGTCACTATGAAATCCTAAAGAGCAGACCAGTGTTTCTTCCTGCTCTGATTCTGTCTCTTTAGAGAAGCTGCATTTGCATTTATCTAATGCTGTGAGCCTAGAATATTGCAAATTACTGATCTGCTGTTTCAACAACTTCCGTTCTTAGGTCCAAGCTGTGCTGCCCCCAGCTAGAATGAAGCATGCCGAAATCTACAGCCTGGTGAATGGATCCACATCAAGATCCTATCACTGAAAGTTGGCACTCCAACCTTGGTTGCAAGGCCCTTATCAAGTCCTCTCATCATCAACACCTCTGTCAAATGTCATGGACTGGCCAACTAAAGAACACCTCACACTGCAGGTGGACCACTGACCCAAAAAACATCAGACCTGCTGACCAAAGTGCTACTTTCCATGTGTGTGCACCACTAAGCTGCAATTAAGATATAGCCTTTTCTCGTGCCCATGGCTACAGCTTGCTACCCCGGTAGTGGGAAGAGTTCCAGCTACCTGGTCCCTTTTGGTGGATTAATGTGTAGGGGGTGGCAGGGCAGGCAGTGGGTTAGAAGAAGTCCGCCACAGGGTACTATTTACCACTTCAATAGCAAATGTTTAATCTACAAAGAAAATATTTTCCTAGAAGTTGTATCGTTCAAACAGGATCTTAATCTCTCTTACGCTGGCTGTCCACTGACTCCATTGGGGGATTGAGATGATCCCAGAACCTTTCGACTGGAAGGAGCAATGCAAATCTGTGACTGGGGGTGAGTGTCTGAAAAGTTTCAGCGCTCCGTCTATCATCTCCTTGTGTTTTCTTTGTTTGCCCTAAGTTGGCAGGGTATGTCCAGACATGGGTCCCTTGTTCACTTTGCCACTGGATTCAAGCTAGGCTGGCTGATGAGGGGTGTTACCCCCGAAACCAGTCCCAGGATGCTTGTTTCTGGTCCATGGGAGACCTGGCTTGGCAGTTCAGGCTGGACTGTTCACATGAGGAACACAGTCAAGACTGATTTGCAAATGGCTGGGTCTGAACTAGGGTGGCGAAGTGAGCTAAAGAACGATGATGGATTCAACCCTGATCAGTGACTGGGGGTGAGTGTCTGAAAAGTTTAATCGCTCTGTCCGTCATCTCCTTGTGTTTGCTTTGTTCATCTTGCATCAACTGCCCAAGGGTTGGTTTGTGAAGTTGGAAACTGCAGCATTTTTATGGGACCTAGTGGGGATGAAAACATTACACTCAAATACAAGGCCCCTATTCCCTTTCCAGTCTTTATCAAGCCTGAAATTCCACAAGCATTCTTTCCTTCTGATGTACTCTTCACACAATGTGGCACTGATGACCAGACTGGAACTTACTATATTTGCTGCAACAAGGCTTATGTGTAGCTGCCCAAGAACTTCTTCTGAGGGTGCAATACACCTCAAATTCTGATGTTCTACTTTCAGCAGCATGCCCTGACCTTCCTTTTGTGACAAGGCAAAATTTGAATTCCTTGCCATTTTATCCCAAATAGTTTAAACCTCAGTGTCAACCGTGTTTCCTCTGAGCTTCTGCCATATTTAGGACATTAATCGAAGAAACCCCATATCTAAGAAATTGTCCTTTCATGAGGCTAAGGCCCAGGGAATGCCAGTCGTCAGGTCTCTCCTGGATTTAGACTACAACGTCATTATCTTAAGAGGCCACCAAAATGTCTGGTGAGAACATTCTGAATGTAATTCATTACCTGAGTGATCTAATGCTGCTACCTTTATTTGTGGCCCATATGATGTATTGAATCTTATTCTGAAGAATTAGGGTGTAGTATGAGGGATGGTTAATCTTGGGTATGCAGCCCCTTTCAGCCTCACCGTGCCCTCTTGTGTCTGTGAATTGGCATGAGTCTATGTGCTCTTACACAAATCAGGACGTTTGTGATTTGTCTTCTTTTAAGTGAAACCAAAGCAATCAGGGTGTTCTGAATTCCAAATATCCTCATGATTGCTTTGATTGTTTGTACCATCCTCCACCTCGTCAGTATCAGTTGCAATTTCCACCTTACAACTACTGTGGGGGTTTTTTGTAAACTCTCTACCACAGGGTAATAATTATGTGTGCAAGTCCTAGACAACTTTTCAATTCTTTTTCACAGATTTTTAGCTGTGCCACACGTGAAGCCAGGCTTAGGATGCAGCAGGATCATTCCTTGCCAAGCAAAGCCCCAGCACGTCTCGCTGTAGGTGCTTAATTCAACTTTCAACTTCAACAAAACAGAGTGATCCAGCGAAGGCCCATGCACACACAATATGAAAAACACTTGCCATAAATCACACACTCACTTGTAAGAAGAACACATTGGGTCCATTCAATGTGTTTCCTTGTGGGTTTTTTTTAGATTATCTCTGCATTATTTTTCATACTAGCACGTAGTACACAAGTACAGGTCATTATTTAACAAATATTTTGATGTGTAGTTGCACTCCCAAGGCACCAATTTCTCCCCTTTTCCTTTCCCCTGTGCCAGAAGTCCCATGGTGGCAGCTGCTGAGGAAAGTGTATTGGTTTCCTGCTGCCGCTCAATGCTGGGTCATACCTGACCACAGGTATACAATTCCCTGTAGCTAATATCTCCTCCATGTTGAGCAAGACATCCGGCTGCAGGCAGTGAGATAAGCAAAGTGAAAATACACCTCCTACGAAGCAGGGGAAGTTTGCACTTTTTAAAGTACCCCAACGTCATCCCTCCTGGCAGGGATATAGTTTCACGTCGTCCACCACTAACCATGGTGTTTGAAAATCACTGTGCAGATGCGACGAATCTTCGAGAATCAATTTGCCAGTCACTGTGGTACTCAAAAGAATGTGTTTGGAGCTAAGGATATTGTACGTTTTGAACGTCTGCCAGCATCATTTGCATTTAATGCACTGGACTCTGGGTCCAAAACAACAGATGCTGTAATATTTGTTATTCCGCGTTTTGTATTCAAGTCAGGGCTGGAGGTGACTGACGTTTTCTACTAGTACCAGCAGAAGGACTGATGCCAGGCAACTGAGCAAGTGCTCGTGAGACAATCTTCAATTCCTTTTGATATGAACTTCAGAGGCAGACATCGCTTGCTAGTCTAAAGTGGCAACGTAGGAATAAAGAAAGAACTTCAACTCTTTTCTTAACACTAGTTCCTTGCCAATTTGTTCCTTGCATGCTCTCTTACTTCCTGAATCATTTTTGGATATATTTTTAAGTTATTGGAAAGTGTAAAGGAATGCAGTTTTTTACTTTATTCCTGTAAATGTTGCAGTTCCAACTATAAACGTTATTATTTTAAAGAATGCCTCTCACTCTGGGACACAGTGGGGGATATGTACAATGAAGTGGCGGAGCGTTTCGTTAGCCTTCCTTGCTTAACGCCTCTCTCCTCCACTTCTGAAACGCAAGGCTGCACCATATTTACAAGAATGTGGTGCAGCCTTGCGTGTCCCCCTGCGATGGCGCTAAGTTTAGCACCAGAGTGCAAGGGTGTCTGCGTGCAGGGGAGGATTGTTTGTGTAGGAAGGTGTCCCTTCCTGCACATAAACAATCCTAGAAATGGCATTCTGTCAATTTCATGTGTGCTGCTTCGTGCAGCACACATGAAAGTGACAAAATGGCATTTTGGGGGATATGTACAATGAAGTGGGGGAGCGTTTCATTAGCCTCCTTGGCTTAACGACACGCACCGCCACTTCGGAAACGCAAGGATGCACCATATTTATAAGAATGTGGTACAGCCTTGCGTTTCACCCTGCGATGGCGCTAAGTTTAACAACTTAGCGCCAACGCAGGCACCCTTGCACCAGAGTGCAAGGGTGTCTGCGTGCAGGGGAGGATTGTTTATGTGTAGGAAGGTGTCCCTTCCTGCACATAAACAATCCTAAAATGCCATTTTGTAACTTTCATGTGTGCTGCTTCATGCAGCACACATGAAAGTTACAAAATGGCATTTTTTTAAAAGGTTTGTTCATGTACACGAAGGGACACCTTCCTGTACATAAACAAATCATGGCATTTTGCTTTTTTCATGTGTGCTGCACAAGGCCGCACACCTGGAAAAAGCAAAAACGAGGAGAAATAATGCATTTCTCCTCGTTTCGCCAACTTAAGACCAGGATTTTCCTGGTCTTCATTTTGGCTCTGCCTCCTATGTACGCCACCCTTGTACATAGGGAGCAGCGTCAAATACAATGGGTGTTGCGGTGGAACGCTTACCACAACACCCACTGAACGCCCCTTTCACGCTAACCATAGCGTGAAAGGGTGCCTTATGTACAAGGCAGCGTTAAGTGGCTTAACACTGCCTTGTAAATAAGGCGCAGCCCCTATCGCCACCACAACATCACTATAGGTGACGTTGTGGTGGCGATAGGGGCTTGTACATATGCCCCAGTACTTTTAAAGAATACATTTTCTCCAAAAGAAATAGGACGCTTAGGATTGGCAGCCATTACTGCACTTGTGGGCCGAAATGGCGCCTGCAAGCAGGATCAAGACTCTGATGGAGCAAATCACTGAGAAATCTCCTCCTGCAGAAGTTGTCAAAGACCACTCCTTTTGTATGCATGAGCTTAGTAAATAAGGCGTTGTTCTCAAGCCAACAACTAGTGCAGCGGAAGCACCGCACTGGGATGTGGGATGTCGGGCAGCTTGTTATATGTATGGAGGAACTGAGGATCCAGACCATGGTGAAACGGGTACAATCAAAGATTGTAGCAAAGAAAAACCTTTTTCAATACTACGAATTGCAGGAGAGAACATCCAACAATTTAGTGATTTAATCTAATCCAAATTAAATGTAATGAACATGCTATTGCAGGTGTGAAGCATTAGGAAAAATACTTAGGTATGGTACATTCTACTGTGAGCAAAAAGTCATTAGTTAACAAGATGTAATCTCAAACAGTAGTTTTCTTCCCTAGGTTCTCAAGGAAGTGTAGTTTGTAAAATGTTGACATAATGTTCAAAATAAAGCAGGAAAAGAAACATAATAAGAGCATTTGAGCTTGCAATAAAATCTAAAAATATCGAGTTTTTTTCTTTAGAGTAGTGAATTTCTTACTCGGCACATTTTTTTAAGTCACTTCCAGATTTGTTTTCTCTGCCTGCTGTGCAAAGACTTGTGAAACGGACACGGATTGTGGGGCAACAACACAAGGATCACGTGAAGATGTGAATGAGGGGCATTGACTCTGGCAAGAGTTTCTAAAAGATGATTATGATGGTTATGTATGAGCGTGGCATAGACCCTGGCACCATATCACATGGATGGAGCAGAGAGTTGTGTGTGGGGACACTTTCCCTAGATCACCTTCATGAAAAGAGATGGGTATGAAGGGCAGAAACCAAGGTGAAGGGACACAAGGATTCTTGGGCAAAATTTAAATTGTCTCCATAGTTCCTGAAATCCCAGAACTTCACATTGCGCACAATTCGTGAAATTTAGAAAAATTTGCATGAAGTAAGTTTTTGCATTATTTTCACCTGTCTCAGACTGGCTTGTGCAGAAACTTTGACAGCAAGAGACCTACTTAGCTCCAACCAGTCTCCTGCCAGTGCCAGGGGTATATTTATTTGCACGAGGTATGCCCTCATTAGAAAAGAGTCACACAGCATACCGGCAAACCCCATTTTATTCTACAAGCGTAAGAAATGCACAATTTTTAACATCCTAAGGCATGTGGCAATGCAGAGATGCACATGAGAGGACACTGACACCAGGATGCTGAGTACAGATGTGTGGGGGCAGAACCTGGTACCAGAACACTTTAAAGACCAGAAGAAATGTGTGTATGAAGGAAAGATCTTGGCATCAACATTGAATGCAAAGGAGGATATATATGTATGGAGGAACTGACCCTGTGGCAATGACATACAAGCCTGAGGAATGGGGATGAGGGGGGACCTAGATATTGGATCCATGACATAAGGATGAAGGGGAATTTGAAGGACTGGGCACAGACACTGTCACCAGTGTATAAGGATGAAGAGAGATGTGTGTGAGCGGACACAGCCAGATATTACAAAACAAGGATTAGGGGTGATATATATGTGAATGCACACAGACCCTTGCGTCACAACACAGGATGATGAAGAGAGATACGCATGGAGGACAGATCATCGAATTGGGACACAATGACGCAAGAGTGAACGTGAGGGGGCAGAGACTCTAAGGGGGATATTCTCAAGAACGTGCGATAATCATCGCCAAAATAGGTTAGCGCAATTTTTCACATCACCGTCTATCGCGGGAAAATAACTCTGTGTTAACGTCTCATTCTCAACACGGTGGTAACATGCGATAGTTTCCCGATAACGCGTCAAATGTCCGCGATAAAATTACCGGGACGGCGATAAAAATCCAAAGCCTAACGTGAAAAAACATGCGATGGGCCCAACTGCGATAAAAAATCCAGCGATAAGCAGCTCCAGGCCTGCAAGTCCCACAAGTCAGGCGTGAAAAACCACTATAAAAGCGGCAAAAAAAACCACCTAAAAAACACAAACAACTGCGAAGCACCATGGAGGATGCCGGAGCAAGTACAGAGGACAACCAGAACCCCACAAGCCCCATGGAGGACCAGCCTGGGACCTCGGGGACAGGGAAGGGCAAGGAGAAGAATAAGACTAACCCGCGTTTCAGTACGCAGGAAAACCAGATCCTCATTACGGAGGTGACAGAACACCACCACCAACTGTTCATCACCTCCACTGTGACATTGGCAACTAAAAATACAATATGGCAGTCCATCTTGGCCAAGGTGAATGCAGTCGGAGTGAAGAGAAGGGAAGTGGATGTCTGCAAGAAGCGCTGGACTGATGTGAAGCGCAAAACCAAGCTGAAAATCGCTGCCAACCTGAGAGCAGCAATGCAGACTGGAGGTGGGAGTCCAGTGACACACCAGGAGCTGGATGAGATGGAGGAAATGGTGACCCGAGTCATCATTGGGGAGAGGGTGGCAGGAGTTGGTGGACCGCACACTGCACAACATGACCTGAGCCAACAGCAACAGGGTGAGTAACGACCAGGGACTGGGGGGACGGGGGAGATGGGCACAATGGCACACATGCACAATTAAGTAGAGCACATCTGCAGACAAACCATGCCCAAGAATCACAACTCCGACCAAGAGCCCAATTTACCCAAGTCTGCAACATCTCAGCACTGTATAAGCACAGAAGTGAAAGGCACACCGCCTGAAAGGGAGAAGGGCCAGCCAAATCAGAGCTGAAGGGGCAACTTACCCACAATGCAGCACACACACATAAGAATCAGAGCACCTCAACATTGACAACAATGTGGTACAAACTGCAACACTTTCACAACAGAACAGAGGACACAACTGCTGCCGCTTGTGTGTAGAAAATGGCCATTCGCATTTGGCATAGCAGGAAACTGTGAGATGACAATGGACAAGTACAACCTCACATCCCTGATGGTGTAGAAATGTCAACTGTCCCGCATCAAATAGGCATCTCTTCACAAACAGTCACAATGTACATTGTCATGCAGTCCGTTAGTAAACTTGTACAATGCGTGAACATACATGTGAACAGTGTCAATCTGCATCTCCCCTTCACATTGCAGAGGGGGAATCAACACCTCCTGCAGAGCAGACACAACAACTCAGCACTGATGATGAAGAGAACCTCCCCAACATCGACACCGACGCCCTCCAGCAGCTCATGGACAGCTTCGGCACCCCACCTCCAGGAGCAGGGCAGCCCAGCTGCATCGAGGAGACCCCACCCCCTGCACAGACTGTGAGAAGTTGGCCTGGCATATGCTGTCCACTAATTATAGTGGGCACCTTGCACCAGTCCAAACAACCCCTTATTGGAGATAGGTTAAAGACAACCTTTATTGAAAGCTATCCTAGTGGTAGCTATGGAGAGCAGCCTTCAGGCTAAGTCTTGAAGGAATGTAAAGCAGCTTGTTTTACCAGTCTATAATCTCTTGAGTGACCAAATGAAAGAGTACCACACCAGGTATATATTCAAAATATATGTATTTATTGCTAAACACACCCCTCTAGTCTCTTTATGAGGCTAGAGTTCGAAGTACATAAGTTATAAGTTAGTTATCTACAGTAATAGCACAAATACACGTTTGAGCCCTCGGGGCGTACCAAACCATATACCAATAAAGTGGTATAAGAACCACGACTGAGCTAGACACAGGGCCTAGAGCCTGTAGAAGTGCTTGGACCACAAGGAACCACCCAAGGTAGTGACACAGGGGACCCACGGGGGACGCGTGCAGTGTATGAACACAGCCGCGAATCGCCGTTAACTTCTATGGGGAAAGTCGCGGTTTGAATTTAAAAGAAAAGGGACACTTAGAGGAGGACTTGGAGCAAACCCTTTGAGAACTAGGGGAGCCGGGTGTCTTTCGGGGTCGGGTTTCGTCGTCGCTTTCAATGGCGATCTGCTGCAAAGTGCTGCTGGCGGCCAAGTCGAAAGTGTTCGGGTGGATCCAAAGGTGGATCGAAGATCTGAAGAACCTGAAAGCAGAGGGGACAGAGTCTGGGTCACTAGCCAGTGACCAGGAAGGCGATGAGCAGATGCCCACCGATGTCGAGTGCTTCAGGTAGGTTGACAGTCATCTTGACTCTTCAGCCACGAGGTCCAGGAGGCGTTGATGATGACCAGGAGCTGGATTCGAGCTGTCCCACGACGTCTGTCGATTGCAGGGGTATCGGCGACCGGATTGGACCCAACAAGCCTTGGCAACAGCAAGTCTCGTGGAAATGGAAGAAGGACAATGTTGCAAACCAGCAAGGTCTGTGGGACTCACCCAGCAAGGGTAAGTCAGGGCACGCCTGGAGCAACCAGGGAGCCCAAGCAGAAGAAGATTGGCCTTCGGGAGGGCCTACTAGCCAATGGACTAGCGACCGCGAAGGAGCCTCAAGTCGACGCACGTGGAGCTGGCTCACAGGACACTCGTGGAGTGGAGGCCAGTGATCTTTGGTGCAGTTGGTGCTGGAGGCTGGGGCTACTTGGAGCCCAAAGTACGACCTCGTGGGAGACCCAGAAGAGGATGCACTTGCAAATGCGATCGGTGTCCAGGGGTCACGGTTCCACATTACCCACGACAGCTACGGGCCTCAGCTTTGCTGGGGACTCAGGGCAGCCTCAGGGAAGTCTGGAAATCCACCTCTGGTGATGCAAAGACTTCGGCGTCCGGCGGGAGCTTCAGCGATGCAGACCGGACAATTGCTTCTTTGGTGCCTGCCAAGCAGGGGAGTCACTCCTTGACCCCAAGGGAGATTCTTCAGTCCTCTAATCTTGAAGTAGAGCGTCGAAGGTCCAGGATTCTGTGTCAGAGTTTCGTCCAGGTTAATCTCAAGTCCTAAGGACTGGGGTCCCATACTTATACTAAGGTAGGGGGTTGGACATACTCTGTGGCCCCACCTATGGGAGGGTCAGGGCAGAGGGGTGGTTACACCCCTTTCCCTTTGTCCAGTTTCGCGCCAGAGCAGGGGCTGGAAGCCCCTGAGCCGGTTTGAACTGGGGTATGCACAGGGACACCAAATGTGCCCCCAGTGCAGGACTTCAAAGCACCAGAGAGTGCTCCCGCCCAGCCCCAATACACACTATCCTGTCTGGGGAGGTGGTTACACCTCCCTGGGACAGGAAACCTATTGTCCAGGCCTCCCCTGCCGGAGTTTCGGTCAGCAGCAGGAGGCCAGACTCGTGTCTGTGGCAGCGGCATCCATTTTGTGATGCCAGGGCTCTGGAAAGTCAGTACCGGGTATACCGGTGTGTATCATGTCTCTCCCTCTAGAAGGGTGGAATGCTACCCCCGCTGCCAGAACTGGCGGGGGGTAGTATTCCAAGATGTTTGACACCAAACACGACATGTTTCCGTGCAGCCATCCCAAAGTTAGCATTTAACGCGAGGTTATAATGCGCTTAAGAGTATATGGTCGGGTTGCACTACAAACAGCATCAGAGAAGGGTCTCCGAACGCTGCAGAGGGGCCCAGCTCATGCAGGGGCACCCTCTCACATAGGAACCACGCACTCTGCCTTCAGGATTGATAAGGCCTGCCATAGGAGTGACTTATAGGTTTATATGTGTGTATGTATGTAGTGATATAGGTAGCCTATATCACAGTAAGGGGTGCATGCACCACCTTACCCAGGCTGCAGTAGCAGACCTGTGGTGTCATTTTGGATGGCCTTCCAGGGGTGGCACAATACATGCTGCAGCCCCTGGTAGGCCTCTGAGGTACCTATGCCCTGGGTACATAGTATACCATATACTAGGGACTTATAAGGGCACTCCAGATTCCAATCCGAGATGTGCCTAAGGCACATGGAAACCATTTTAGAGAGGAAGCAGCTAGGCTGGGGTTCTGATTAGCAGGGCCCCAGCCAGACTAAGGTCGAAAAACAGTGAAGCATCAGCAAAAAGTGGGGGTACCCATGTGAAGCAGATCCTACTCTCCTACACAACCCCCCCAAACGTAGGGACATTAAACTAACCTTGCCCAGTTAAGTCTTCATGTTCTAAGTGGAAGTACCTAGAGAGTCCATCTGCATTGGCATGGTTACTCCCAGGTCTATGTTCCACTGTGAAGTCCATCCCCTGTAGGGAAATGGACCACCTAAGCAGTTTGGGGTTTTCACCCTTCATTTGTTTTAGCCATAAGAGGGGCTTATGGTCTGTTTGAACAAGGAAGTGAGTACCAAACAAGTATGGCCTCAACTTCTTCAGAGCCCAGACCACAGCAAAGGCCTCCCTCTCAATGGCTGACCAACGTTTCTCTCTAGGGGTCAGCCTTCTGCTAATAAAAGCTACTGGCTGATCCTGACCTTCATCATTCAATTGTGACAGTACAGCCCCTACCCCCAATTCAGATGCATCTGTTTGGACAATGAACTTCTTGGAGTAATCAGGACTCTGTAGAATGGGAGCAGTGCACATGGCCTGCTTTAGGTCATCAAATGCCTTTTGACAGCTAACTGTCCACTGAACCTTTTTGGGCATTTTCTTGGAAGTTAAGTCATTCAGGGGTGTCACTATTGATCCATACCCCTTGACAAATCTCCTATAGTACCCAGTCAGGCCTAAGAAGGCTCTCACCTGAGTCTGGGTAGTTGGAGCAGTCCAGTCCATGATGGTCTGGATCTTGCTCTGCAGTGGTTGAACCTGGCCTCCACCCACAAGGTGGCCCAGGTACACAACCTGACTCTGCCCTATCTGGCACTTGGTGGCCTTGATAGTCAGGCCTGCTTTCTGCAGGGCCTGCAAAACATTTCTGAGGTGGACCAGGTGATCCTCCCAGGTGGAGCTAAAGACAGCAATATCATCTAGATATGCTGCACTATAGGCTTCAGACCTGTAAGGACTGTATTCACCAACCTCTGAAAAGTGGCAGGTGCATTCTTCAGACCAAAGGGCATCACCACAAATTGATAATGCCCACTAGGGGTTGAGAATGCTGTCTTTGGCTTTGCATCATCAGCTAGTCTGATCTGCCAGTAGCCAGCTGTCAGGTCAAATGTGCTTAGATACTTGGCTGAGGCCAAAGTGTCTATTAGCTCATCTGCCCTTGGTATTGGATGGGCATCAGTCCTAGTGACTGCATTGAGACCCCTGTAGTCCACACAAAACCTCATCTCTCTTTTCCCACCATTGGTGTGAGGTTTTGGCACAAGGACCACTGGACTAGCCCAAGGGCTATCTGAGGGTTCAATAACTCCCAAATCCAACATCTTCTGGACTTCTGTCCTGATACAGTCCCTGACATGGTCAGGTTGCCTATAAATCTTATTTTTAATAGGCAGACTGTCCCCAGTGTCCACTTCATGAGTGCACCAGGTAGTCTGACTGGGTGTCAGTGAGAATATGTGTCTGAACTGATTGAGCACCTGTCTGCAATCAGTCTGCTGCTGGGTAGTGAGGCTGCCTGCCAAGGCTACACCATCCACTGACCCATCATCAGGGTTCTGTGAGAGCAGGTCAGGGAGTGGGTCACTCTCTTCCTCCTGTCCCTCATCAGTAGCCATGAGCAAGCCCATGTCTGCCCTGTCCACATATGGTTTTAACCTGTTGACATGGAGAACCCTGTGGGGACTCCTGGGTGTTCCTAGGTCCACCAAATAGGTAACCTCACCCTTCTGTTCAACAATGGTATGGGGTCCACTCCATTTGTCTTGGAGAGCTGCTGGGGCCACTGGCTCCAACACCCACACCTTCTGTCCTGGCTGGTAAACAGTCAGTACAGCCTTTGGTCATGCCAGGCTTTTTGCAGTTCCTGGCTAGCCTCAAGGTTTTTAGTTGCCTTTTTCATGTACTCAGCCATCCGGGAGCGGAGACCAAGTACATAGTCCACTATGTCTTGCTTTGGGGGCTTGAGAGGTAACTCCCATCCTTCCTTCACCAAGCACAATGGACCCCTGACAGGGTGACCAAACAAAAGTTCAAAAGGGCTGTAGCCAACCCCTTTTGAGGCACCTCCCTGTATGCAAATAAAAGGCAGGGCAAGAGTATGTCCCATCTTCGCCTAAGCTTTTCTGGGAGCCCTTTAATCATGCCCTTCAAGGTTTTGTTGAATCTCTCAACTAAACCATTGCATTGTGGGTGATAGGGTGTGGTGAACTTGTAAGTCACTCCACACTCCTTCCACATTGCTTTTAAGTATCCAGACATAAAGTTAGCACCCCTGTCTGATACAACCTCCTTAGGGAAGCCCACTCTTGAGAAAATTCCCAGGAGGGCTCTTGCCACCACAGGTGCTGTAGTGGTCCTAAGGGGAATAGCCTCTGGGTACCTGGTGGCATGATCCACTACCACCAGGATAAACCTGTGCCCAGATGCTGTTTGGGGATCCATGGGACCAACAATGTCAATCCCCACCCTTTCAAAGGGAACCCCCACCACAGGTAGTGGTATCAGGGGGGCCTTTGTAGTGCCACCTGCCTTGCCACTGGCCTGGCAGGTTACACAGGAGCGACAAAACTCCTTGGTGTCTTCAGACATGTGGGGCCAGTGAAAGTGAGGGACAATTCTGTCCCAAGTCTTGTTCTGGCCCAGGTGACCTGCTAAGGGAATGTCATGGGCTAGGGTCAATAGGAAGCCCCTGAACTTCAGAGGTATAACCAACCTCCTGGTGGCACCAGGCTTGGGGTCTCTACACTCTGAGTACAAGAGTCCATCATCCCAATACACAGTATGGGGACCACTAGCTTTCCCAGCAGCCTCAGCAGCAGCTTGCTGTCTGAGGGGTTCAAGAGAGGGGCAGCTCTGCTGCTCCTGGCTCAGATCTGCCCTGGAAGGGCCCCCTGTCCCCAAGAACTCAACCTGGTCAGGTTCAAGCTCCTCTGGGACAGTTCCTTCCTCAGGACTGAGATCATCCCCCTCAAGAGACTGATCTTCCTTCTGAGCCAAGGGGGAAGGCACTGCCTTTACCCTACTACTCCTCTTCTTGGAGGGCACTTGGTCCATTATTCCAGAATCCAAGGCCTGTTCAGTGTTAGACATTTTGGCTTGTGACCTGGTCACAGCAAACACATCTGCAGGGATGCCCAGCATTTCTGCATGGGTCCTGAGCTCCACTTCTGCCCAAGCTGAAGTTTCTAAGTCATTGCCAAGCAAGCATTCAACGGGTAGGTCTGCACTTACCACAACCTTCTTAAGGCCAGTTACCCCTCCCCAGGAGAAGTTAACAACTGCCAGAGTATGGTCTGTTCTGACGTTGCTAGCATTGGTCACTTGGTACATTTCACCAAGTATAATCTGCCCAGGATTCACAAGGTCTTGTGTCACCATGGTGACACTTGCCCCTGTGTCCCTAAATGCCAAAGCCTCTTTTCCATTGATTAAGGGCTGTTGCCTGTACTTGCCCAGATTACTGGGACTCACAGAGGAGGTCACATCCATGCCTCCATCACAGACTAGGACAGCCTGAGTGAGTTCTCTGACTAGGTCAGAGCTCATCTCCTTACCCAGGGTCAACCCTACTAAACCCTTGGCTTGTGTAGTCCCACCACCAACTGTAACTGCACTAGGGGGAGCAGGTGCCTTAGGGGCATTGGTGGGGGCTGGAGTAGAGTCTTTGGACTTGGTGCAATCACTGGTCCAGTGGGTCTTTTGCTTACAGACCTTGCACCATGGTTTCTTTTGGCCTTTCCCTTTGTTAGACTGTGAATCCCCACCTGAAGAAGATTTTTGGGGGCCTTGTGAAGACTTTTGGTCTTTACCCTTCTCCCCACCCTTATCAGAGGTTTTCGAATCTTGCTTCTTAGGGTCACCACCTTGGTTCTGTACCTTCTGCCTCACCCTGGTTCTGACCCATTTGTCTGCCTTCTTTCCCAATTCTTGGGGAGAGGTCAGATCAGAGTCCACCAGGTGCTGATGCAACAGCTGATTTTGACAATTGTTAAGGATCTGCTCCCTCATGATAAGATTGTACAATCCTGTGAAGTCACATACCTTACTGCCCAATAACCAACCTTCCAGAGCCTTGGCAGAACAATCAACAAAGTCCACCCAGTCTTGAGTCTGTGCCTTTTGGGTATCCCTGAACTTTAACCTGTATTGTTCAGTGGTTAGGCCAAACCCATCAATTAGAGCACTCTTCAAGACTTTGTAATTATCAGCATCCTCCTCTCTAACAGTGAGGAGCTTATCTCTACCTTTGTCTGCAAAGGAGAGCCACAAGATTGCTGCCCACTGCTCCTGAGGGACCCTCTGTACTTTACAGGCCCTCTCTAGAGCAGTTATCCATTTGTGGATGTCATCCCCACTCTGGTAGGGAGGGACAATCTTGCTCAGGTTTCTATGGTCATAAGACCTTTCCCTATCTCTTGGGAAATTGCTGCCACCATGGGACTCTAGTCCCATCTTTTGTCTCTCTCTATAGAGATCTAGGGACTCCCTGTCTATAGCCAATTGCTGTTTTCTGAGCTCAAGCTGGGCTTGTTCATACTGAAGCAATCTCTTTCTCCTTTCATGAGAGGATTCCCTCCTATGAGAGGAGACAGAGGTCCCTATTGAGGTGTCAGAGTGGTTAGACTCCTGAGAAGGAGATCTAGACCTTCTGGGCACACTCAGTACTCTTCCTGGGGGGACAAATGGGAGGTCATTCTGATCCCCCTCCTCCTCCTCCACAGGAGGAATTGGGTTATCCAGGACAAGGTCATTTTCACCTTCCTGGCCAGTTTCAGAGGGGGGCCTGGGTTTCTTCACCCCTGGCCCCTTCCTCATCTTCTGCCCCACCCTCTCTGCCTACCCCTTCAGGCCCTAGGGGCCTGCTGAGATCATCAGCTAGTAACACCTCCCTGAGGTGTTGGGTGCTGGCACTTTTGCCTGCCTTCAGCTTCCTAGTATTGCATAATGCTCTCAATTCCAAGAATGGGAGTTTATCATACTTGGAGGGAAGAAGCCCACTGGCTTCTGGCAAGGACTCACTGGGTCCTGGCTTTGAAGACATTACTAGTGAGGTGTGGTGTATGCACTACCTACTCTAGTGTGGCCTACTAAACTCTCTTGAGTTGTAGAAAGGGTGTGCTATCCCTTAACACACAACTCTAAGTTCAGTAGAACTTACTGTATTACTAAGCTTGATTTATATGTACCTTAGGTACCCTTAGTGGTTTTCAGTTGATCAATTCAATTGAGATTATCTGGTAAAACAATAGCAAGCTGGAATCCCACACGCTGCACACCAATGTGAGAAGTTGGCCTGGCATATGCTGTCCACTAATTATAGTGGGCACCTTGCACCAGTCCAAACAACCCCTTATTGGAGATAGGTTAAAGACAACCTTTATTGAAAGCTATCCTAGTGGTAGCTATGGAGAGCAGCCTTCAGGCTAAGTCTTGAAGGAATGTAAAGCAGCTTGTTTTACCAGTCTATAATCTCTTGAGTGACCAAATGAAAGAGGACCACACCAGGTATATATTCAAAATATATGTATTTATTGCTAAACACACCCCTCTAGTCTCTTTATGAGGCTAGAGTTCGAAATACATAAGTTATAAGTTAGTTATCTACAGTAATAGCACAAATACACGTTTGAGCCCTAGGGGCGTACCAAACCATATACCAATAAAGTGGTATAAGAACCACGACTGAGCTAGACACAGGGCCTAGAGCCTGTAGAAGTGCTTGGACCACAAGGAACCACCCAAGGTAGTGACACAGGGGACCCACGGGGGACGCGTGCAGTGTATGAACACAGCCGCGAATCGCCGTTAACTTCTATGGGGAAAGTCGCGGTTTGAATTTAAAAGAAAAGGGACACTTAGAGGAGGACTTGGAGCAAACCCTTTGAGAACTAGGCTGTTCTAGTGTCAATACCCACGGGAGCACCGGAGTACTCGAGTTACCTCACCCAGGGGAGCCGGGTGCATAGGTGTCTTTCGGGGTCGGGTTTCGTCGTCGCTTTCAATGGCGATCTGCTGCAAAGTGCTGCTGGCGGCCAAGTCGAAAGTGTTCGGGTGGATCCAAAGGTGGATCGAAGATCTGAAGAACCTGAAAGCAGAGGGGACAGAGTCTGGGTCACTAGCCAGTGACCAGGAAGGCGATGAGCAGATGCCCACCGATGTCGAGTGCTTCAGGTAGGTTGATGGTCATCTTGACTCTTCAGCCACGAGGTCCAGGAGGTGTCGACGACAACCAGGAGCTGGATTCGAGATGTCCCATGAAGTCTGTCGATTGCAGGGGTGTCGGCGACCGGATTGGACCCAACAAGCCTTGGCAATGGCAAGTCTCGTGGAAATGGAAGAAGGACGATGTTGCAGACCAGCAAGGTCTGTGGGACTCACCCAGCAAGGGTAAGTCAGGGCACGCCTGGAGCAACCAGGGAGCCCAAGCAGAAGAAGATTGACCTTTGGAAGGGCCTACTAGCCAACGGACTAGCGACCGCGAAGGAGCCTCGAGTCAACGCACGTGGAGCTGGCTCACAGGACACTCGTGGAGTGGAGGCCAGTGATCTTCGGTGCAGTAGGTGCTGGAGGCTGGGGCTACTTGGAGCCCAAAGCACGACCTCGTGGAAGACCCAGAAGAGGATGCACTTGCAAATACGATTGGTGTCCAGGGGTCACGGTTCCACATTACCCACGACAGCTACGGGCCTCAGCTTTGCTGGGGACTCAGAGCAGCCTCGGGGAAGTCTGGAAATCCACCTCTGGTGATGGAAAGACTTCGGCGTCCGGCGGGAGCTTCAGCGATGCAGACCGGACAATTGCTTCTTTGGTGCCTGCCAAGCAGGGGAGTCACTCCTTGACCCCAAGGGAGATTCTTCAGTCCTCTAATCTTGAAGTAGAGCGTCGAAGGTCCAGGATTCTGTGTCAGAGTTTCGTCCAGGTTAATCTCAAGTCCTAAGGACTGGGGTCCCATACTTATACTAAGGTAGGGGGTTGGACATACTCTGTGGCCCCACCTATGGGAGGGTCAGGGCAGAGGGGTGGTTACACCCCTTTCCCTTTGTCCAGTTTCACGCCAGAGCAGGGGCTGGAAGCCCCTGAGCCGGTTTGAACTGGGGTATGCACAGGGACACCAAATGTGCCCCCAGTGCAGGACTTCAAAGCACCAGAGAGTGCTCCCGCCCAGCCCCAATACACACTATCCTGTCTGGAGAGGTGGTTACACCTCCCTGGGACAGGAAACCTATTGTCCAGGCCTCCCCTGCCGGAGGTTCGGTCAGCAGCAGGAGGCCAGACTTGTGTCTGTGGCAGCGGCATCCATTTTGTGATGCCAGGGCTCTGGAAAGTCAGTACCGGGTATACCGGTGTGTACATGTCTCTCCCTCTAGAAGGGTGGAATGCTACCCCCGCCGCCAGAACTGGCGGGGGGTAGTATTCCAAGATGTTTGACACCAAACACGACATGTTTCCGTGCAGCCATCCCAAAGTTAGCATTTAACGCAAGGTTATAATGCGCTTAAGAGTATATGATCGGGCTGCACTACAAACAGCATCAGAGAAGGGTCTCCGAATGCTGCAGAGGGGCCCAGCTCATGCAGGGGCACCCTCTCACATAGGAACCACGCATTCTGCCTTCAGGATTGATAAGGCCTGCCATAGGAGTGACTTATAGGTTTATATGTGTGTATGTATGTAGTGATATAGGTAGCCTATATCACAGTAAGGGGTGCATGCACCACCTTACCCAGGCTGCAGTAGCAGACCTGTGGTGTCATTTTGGATGGCCTTCCAGGGGTGGCACAATACATGCTGCAGCCCCTGGTAGGCCTCTGAGGTACCTATGCCCTGGGTACATAGTATACCATATACTAGGGACTTATAAGGGCACTCCAGATTCCAATCCGAAATGTGCCTAAGGCACATGGAAACCATTTTAGAGAGGAAGCAGCTAGGCTGGAGTTCTGATTAGCAGGGCCCTAGCCAGACTAAGGTCGAAAAACAGTGAAGCATCAGCAAAAAGTGGGGGTACCCATGTGAAGCAGATCCTACTCTCCTACACAGACCACACAGCAGGAAGCACCCACCACCACGGCTGTCTCCCAGGACCGCCACGACCAACACATGGCATTCCAATGCCGTGTGTTAGGGTGCCAGGAGAAGATGGCTGATCAGCTGCGGGTGGGGTTCGACCTCATGGCAGCCAAACTAGATGCCATACGTGGGTGTCTAAGTCCCATCAGGGTCCACTTACAGTCCCTAACGGACACCCACTGTCCGCTCCATGCTCTCCAACAACCCATGGCTGACATCGCTGGAGTCATGACTCGGAGACAAGAACAACTGTCTAGTCGGAGTGGCTCCAGCGATGTCAGCCGGGAGTTGGGGCACATGCAAAGGATCATGGAGAACATGGAGCGGATGCATGTGGAACGATTGGCTGCCACGGCTGCACACCAGCGAGATGTAGCTGGGATCTTCCAGCTTGGACCTCGACATGGACTGCCATATTTGGATTGGTTACCAATGACACAGCAATCACACTGCGGACTGAAGTCTTCCTCTTCCGATGAACCTGTCAATCCCTAAAGGACTCTGGCTGGCCCTCCACGGGGCGACAATGTAAAGTGGGATTTGCATGGCCCTGTACTGGTCCAGCTTCAACACCCCACTGAATGCGAATAAAACATTCAAATTCACACTGATGTGTCATGGCCCTGATCAATTAAGCATGAAAGTATTGATGAATGTAGGGACAGTGATTCCACATAAATGGTACTCCCTGGGTAATGCTATTAATGCGCATTTATGGCCGTGACCCAGATAGGCAGTGAGACACACATCGTCATTCAAAACAACTCACATCACAGTTGAATACAAGTGAATGTGCGTAGACTTTATTAGCATATGCGTGTCAGTACGGGCAGGAGAAGTGCCACAACATGCGGACCAATGCAGCAGTATGTCAGAATGAGGAACGTTGCCAAGCGCCGCTGTCCACTCCGGGGGAGTGCCTCACCTTTCACTGGTGTGTGTTACCCCGCGTGGTTGTCCGCTCACGTATTCGGGGTCCAGGCGAATGCAGCCATGTCCACTGTTGTCGTGGGATATGTGACCAGAACCCCAAGATGCAACAAGGTGTCGGGACATGTGCAATGGGTTCCAAACTGTTGTGGCACTCTGGGGTCCCTTGGTCATCTAGCAGACGTGAATCGTCCCGGCTCCCGGTCCACGCTGGTGGCTCGAGTCTATAATCACCCACAGCCTTCGCCAAACTCGCTCCCGGACATCACCATCTGCACCGGACCTGTTGGCGAGTGCCCAGAGGCCTTGGGAATCCGCAATTATGCTGTTGTGAGCCTTTTTGGGGCTCAACTGTGCCGGCCGCAAAACCTCACAAAATGGCGGCCGCCAGGTCTGCAGCGCAAAACGACTGCTAAACGCTGGCTCTCCCCTGCGGGAAAATCGATTAATTCACCGGCGCGACCGCTCCCTTGTACAACCCCCAGAGCGCAATACCAGTGCTGCTGTGAACCCAGGTGGTGTGAGAACTCGGAGGAGCGCGGCAGGGACCGCGATCTACATCAAAAGGCACACGAGTGGGGACTTCCATTGTGGCAAGAAAGGTAGGAGCAACAACGGGCCAGCCTGGAGGGAGTGTGGAGCAGCGGGACCCCAGGGGACTTGGTCCGGTGGGCACTCGAGCAGGATTTCAGTGTCCGATAACTCACGCCTGACTCTGCCTGACCTTAAGATTTTGGCTCGCATCTCGTCGAGCAGTTAACTGACGGCTATCCTGATTCCATGCTTGCCATCCGGGACACTTACTACCAGCTAGCGCCCTTAAAGCAAGGAGGCATGTAAAATCCTGCGCCTTCATGGTATGTACAAGCCCACTGACACGGCCCAGTACCACCCATACCCCTCCTACCGGTGCCTCCCATCCTATGCCTGAAACGCTGCGCTACCAAGGGGAAGGTGACAGAAGTGAAGAGCTTTGTCTTCGCTAACCTCCATTGACGGTGCTACATTCGAGGAGTAAAGAGGCTCCTGCCTTCCGCGACCGGCGACACCACCTGCCACGCAAAGGGCGGTGCGGGGCTCGCACCTATGCCGCCAAAGAAGGCGACACCACCTGCCACACAAAGGGCGGTGCGGGGCTCGCACCTATGCCGCCAAAGAAGGTGACAACTTAGGTCACCAATTTTTGCCCCCCCACAGACAAAAGACAGCCACCTGAACACGGTGATCCCACGACTGCCATGGCTCTCACCAAAGAAGACCCCAAGCCTTGCCTGACTCCAAAATGGTGCCCGCCAGGGAAATACCATCGGTGAGGGAGGATCCCGAGGTTTTAACTGGTCAAAAAGCATTACGGAATAAAGAATCTCAGTACAAGAGATAAGACAAACTGCTGAGTCACGGGGTTAATCAGTCCCCCCTTAAGCATCTCTCCTTACCCGGGACTTGCCTGACTCTAAAATGGCACCCAGACTTCAATTTATGACTATCAAACCCCATCTAAGCGTTGGGCCCGTTTACTCTACCTTCTTGGGCCCCCACAAGGTTTTTCACTCTCACTGCTGATCTGCCAGATCTGACCCGCTTCCCAGCCCCCTGTCCCCCTGTCTCCCCCCCCTTCCCTCTTTCCTCTCCTGGGTGACTTGTTTCTTCTGTATTGGACTTTTGAAACTCTAACTATTGTAACCATGTGCCCTTTACCAAAGCACTCCTTCTCCCCTTGTTGGGGAGGGATCCAACATTTATACCCTGGATTCTCAGAGACCCCTCTGAGAGAGTCCACAGCGTCAAGGGAGCCACACACAGCGGAGGTGTGGGAATGGCGCCCTTTGCCATAGCACTCCCTCTCCCCTTGTTGGGGAGGGTTCCAGTATGTATGCCCTGGAGTCTCAGAGACCCCTCTGAGAGAGTCCACAGCGTAAAGGGAGCCACACATAGCGGAGGTCTGGGAATGACACCATTTTCACTGGGATCACAGCACACCGGACGTTGGACACTGTTTTTCCTCGTCTCCCGGTTGTGTTTCTTTCACCCTCCCCCACCTCTTTCCCTCTTTCATTCTTTGTCTACCTCCCCAGCTCCTATCCCCTCTCCCCTGAATCTCTCCCCTTGCCTGCTTTTTCCTTACGTATATGTTTTTAACGCATGTAACTACGCTCCAGCAACTTGTAACTATGCTTTGAAACTGTGTAACTTGTAACTATGTAACTTGTAACTATGCTCTGAAACAATGCTCGTCCTCATGTAAAGCGCTCTGATACCTCCGGGTCTAGCCAGCGCTATATAAAACTTTTCAAATAAAAATAAAGGTACGTAGTTACACGTCCATGAAAGCGATTGCAGCTTCGTAGGCAATCATTTCCAACATGAGGTCGTTGTCGACTCCATTGAACAGGGCGGCGAGGCTATCCATTAGCAGGTCGGGACAGATGTGCTGCGTCCACCCCCTGTCACCAATTAGCACTACAGCCCAATAGGCGAGCGGCTCAATGTGGTCACTGCACATGAGGAGTTCTGCAATCTCCCAGGTCCAGCTGCCAGCATGTATGCCAAGTATCCAGGCATCCCATAGACGGGTATCACGGTGACACTCCTGGTCGTGGGCCAACAGGGGGCGCACACACATGTCGAAATCCAGTTCGGCTACCGTCCTGTTGGATAGGCAGACAACCATGGACCACTCAAATATGCACGATCGACAATGCAACACAGGCTGAACGCAGGTGACGTTGGCAAGGCGGAAGCTTAGCCGGTAACTGACCCGCAGCACTACCAATGGCAGTGCCCCCAGTAAATGCAGCATACGTGCACGGTACAGTTCCACGTGACAGGGGTTGTGCATGTGTCTGGGATGTTCTGCCATTGCGTTATTGGCCCTGGTTGAAGCGGCACTGTTCTGACCTGCACCAGTTCTGTGGATGAAATGCCACAGCTCGGATCAATGAGTTGTTTAAGTATGCAACGGTTGTACACCTGGGATGGTGTGGGAGTAAGTGTGAAGGCCATTCCATGCAAGATAACTCCGAGCAAGGACTTCTGTGTGTGGGGTGTGTATTCGTTGGTCTGTCGTCGGGCTGTGCGTAGTGTGGGAGTCGTCCTCAACTGCTATCGTATCTGTCAGGGGGTGCCGGGCACATGCAATTCCGAGGTCGGATGTGCAGATGTGCTTCCGCCTGATAGTTCAGACAAAGGAGCTTTCATCCCTAATGTCAGTTTGTCATCTGCTTGCATTCATGAAGTGTGATGTGGCTTGTTGGGTGTGGAGTGGGATGTGTGCGACTTTGGGATTCATGTTTGTCATGACTTGCATGTGGCAAATGAGCAGCATCACTGTGTGTTACGTTGCCTCACAGCTGCTCCTCCCTCCCCCTCAATCAATCAATCAATCAATCAGGGAATTGTAAGCGCGCTACTCACCCGTGAGGGTCTCAAGGCGCTGAGGGGGGGGGGCCGCAGATCTGTTTAGCCGAAGAGCCAGGTCTTGAGGGTCTTCCTGAAGGTGTTCTGGGAGGGGGCGCGTCTGATGTCTGCCGGTAGCTCGTTCCAGGTATTGGCTGCAATGTGAGAGAAGGATCTTCCGCCTGCTCTGGCTCTGTGGATGCGTGGGGTTTCGGCCAGTGCGAGGTTGGAAGATTGGAGGTTTCTTTTGGGTACGTGGAAGTTAATTCTGTCGTTGAGGTATTTGGGTCCGTTGTTGTGTAGGCATTTGTAGGCGTGAGTGAGGATTTTGAAAGTGACTCTTTTCTCCACGGGGAGCCAGTGGAGACTTCGTAGGTGTTGGCTGATGTGTTCGTGTCAGGGGATGCCGAGGACGAGTCTGGCGGCGGTGTTCTGTACTGTCTGGAGTTTGTGGAGTAGGGACTTGTTGATGCCGGCATAGAGTGCGTTTCCATAGTCCAGTCTGCTGGTGATGAGTGCGTGGGTGACTGTCTTCCTTGACTCAGGGGGATCCACTTGAAGGTCTTGCGGAGGATGCGGAGGGTGTTGAAGCAGCTGGAGGTGACGGCGTTGACCTGTCGGTTCATGGAGAGTGATGAGTCGAGTACGATGCCGAGGTTCTTGGCGTGGTCTGAGGGGGTAGGTGGGCTTCCGAAGGCGGTCGGCCACCAGGTGCTGTCCCATGCAGAAGGGGTGGTACCGAGGACGAGGACTTCTGTCTTCTCGGCGTTGAGCTTCAGGCAGCTGTTGGTCATCCAGACTGCAACGTCTTGCATTCCTTTCTGGAAGTTGAGTTTGGCAGTGGTGGGGTCTTTGGTGAGGGAGAGGATGAGCTGGGTGTCATCGGCGTAGGATACGATGTTGAGGCCGTGTTGTCGGACGATGGCTGCGAGGGGGGCCATGTAAATGTTGAAGAGGGTGGGGCTCAATGATGAACCCTGTGGGAGTCCGCAGGTGATTTTCGTGGGGTCGGAGAGGAAGGGTGGGAGTCTGATCCTTTGGCTTCTTCCGGTGAGGAATGATCGGATCCAGTCCAGGGCTGTTCCTTGTATGCCTGCGTCGTGTAGTCTGACGACTAGTGTGCGATGGGAGACGGTGTCGAAGGCCGCTGATAGGTCGAGTAGGATGAGGACTGCGGAGTGGCCTTGGTCCAGGAGGGTGCGGATGTTGTCTGTGGCGGCGAGTAGGGCGGTCTCTGTGCTATGGTTGCTTCGGAATCCGGATTGGGACGGGTCGAGGACAGCGTTCTCTTCAATGAATCGTGTCAGTTTCCTGTTGACTGTTTTCTCTGCAACTTTGGCTGCGAAGGGGAGGAGCGAGATGGGCCGATAGTTCTTGAGGTCGGTGGGGTCAGCTGTGGGCTTCTTGAGCAGGGGTCTGACTTCTGCGCGCTTCCAGTCGTCTGGGAAGGTGCCTGTTTTGAAGGTGGTGTTGATGGTGCGTTGTAGTTCGGGTGCGATGGCGGCCACAGCTCTGTGGTAGATGTGAGGGGGGCAGGGGTCGGTGGGGGCCCCCGAGTGGATGCTTTTCATGGTCGAGGCAGTGTCTCCAGCCGTGATCGGTGTCCAGTTGGAGATGGTGGGCTGGCTGGTGTTTCTGGGGGGCGGGGGGCCATCTATGGCGCCTGGTGGATGGTCCCCCTGAGCCTATTCACTTGTGTATGCTGCGCGGTTGCATCACTTGCACTCCAACGGCACACCATTGTCATGCCTGTCTGCGCATGTCCACAAGCCTGACAACGACACTGTGATGTTGGCCGTTGAAGGTGGGCGGCCACGTGAGTGTAGGCATATGGTAAGGATAGTGCGGACACAGATGTAGAGTTCATGCCTGGCTGAACTCACGCTGCGATTAAGGCTAGGCATTTGGCTCATGCTGCGGCAATGCAGATACACACAACACTTGGCATGTATGAGCCAAGACCCCGTGCGGTCTTGCGCTCCTTCATTTCTCCGTTCGTGCGAGACCGCCCTCCGGGTGCATGCTACATTGCAACATTGTCAATTGCGGGCCGGGTGGTGCCGACACTACAACAGAGACACACGCATTGGTGACTTCCTTGTCCAGGCCAGAACTGAACCATGCCCTGAGCCCCGGGCTAATTCTACACACCCCTGCGCTGGACTGACGTACGTCGGCCCAGCCCCCTCCGCTTGCGCTTACAGGGGGGAACGCCAAAGCTACATGTCCAAGGTCTTACCCACTGCCTGAGGTGACATGCTTGCGTCCGCTGTCCACAGCACGATGTGATGTGGTAGGGCCAGGGGCCATCACGCATACATAGAGACCACACAGACACACTTAGATAGATAGTGGAACTGGCTACGGGCACGTGCGCCCGGCCCCTTTTTATTACCAGGGTCACATGTCCAGTGACGCCTGTGCTGGATGGGAGTGGGGTGAGTGTGAGCCAGCCCTCAGGGAGTGGTTGGTGCTGGCAACAACTAGAACAGTGATCATCGGATCACACACACAGATTCAATTATAGAGGGTCCATGACTTGCAGTGCACTGAGGTAGGGGCACCAGAACTGGACTCACACACAAAAGTTTACATCATAAAGGGTCCATGACTTGAGCTGCACTGAGTTTGTGGCACCTGAAGCGCTCGGCGGGTGCACGGCCTGCGATGATGCGTCGTCCGGGCGGGCCGCCCTGGAAGCAATGTCTGTTGCCTACTGGACTGCGCCATAAATAAATAAAGACTCAATTTGAATTGTGAGCCCTGCTGACCGCAGTGTAGGCCGGAGGCAGTGGTCAGCAAGGGCCCACAGCCACGTGGCGTTGACTTGAGCTGCACAGAGTTAGTGGCACCTGGAGCGCTCAGCGGGTGTGCAGCCAGCGATGATGCGTCGTCCGGGCGGCCCGCACTGGAAGCAATGTCTGTTGCCTACTGGACTGCGCCATAAATAAATCAAGACTCAATTTGAATTGTGAGCCCTGCTGACCGCAGTGTAGGCCGGAGGCAGCGGTCAGAAAGGGCCCACAGCCACGTGGCGATGACTTGTGGTGCACTGAGTTAGTGGCACCTGAAGCGCTCAGTGGGTGCGCGGCCTGCGATAATGCGTCGTTTGACTTGGGGGACCTGCTGACCCCAGTGTAGGCCGAAGGCAGTAGTCAGCACACACATTACTCCGCGGTGCTGTGCCGCTGGGTGCGCTGGGGGCCTGTGTCGCGGAAGGCAGCGATCGGCTGAGGAGGCTGGCGGTCACGTTGGCGGACTCGTGGCAGGGTGAGGGTCGCCACCCTGGCAGACGCGTTGGCCTTCCTGGAAGTGAACCACGTCCAGAGCCCCGGTCTATTTATTCACACTCCTACGCTGGTGTGGCGTACGCCGGACCAGCCCACTCCGCTTCCGTGTACAGGGGGGGACGACACAGCTACATGAGCGAGGTCCTCCCCACTGCCTGAGGTAAGATGGTTGCGTCCACTGTCCACAACACTGCACACACCAGCAGTATATGTCCACAGGGACATGTCTGTGCTCTGCATACTGGAGTCTGTCCAGCACATCACCGCCACACTTGGCATTGTGTACATTCTTATTCATGGGTGACTTGCTCCTTCACACATACTTGGTTCCCACCTCTCCCCACATTCTGCAATTGTGTGGCTGAGGGGCCATGCCGTTTTCGGAAGGTCAGCTGTCTTGTTCTGCGCTGCCTCGGTGGTAGTCCGGGGGGGAGCAGGGGGGGTGGTCTGGAGGGGGTGGCAGTGGGTGTTGTGGACCTCTTGGGTCTCCGAGCTGCATGATCATTAGATCCATGACATGTGTTGGTCTTCAGATGTGGCTCTGGGCTGGGCTCCCTTTCATACTGCAGGTTGTCGTCCTGCTTAACACCAGTGTTAGAAATGGGATCTCTGGTTGGCTAAGGCTTGCGCCAAAGCCAGGCAGAGACCACCACTCTAGTCAGGGCAAGGGAGTTACATGCCAAAGATAACCCCTGCTCACCCCATTGGTACCTTGGCACGAGCAGTCAGGCTTATCCCGGAGGCAATGTGTAAAGCGTTTGCGCACGCGCACAGCAACAACATACCAGGCACACCACAAAAGGAACTTCACACAAGGTTATATCAAAAATAGCCTTTGTATTCTCATAACACATTAGAATAGTACTCACACAATATACATGGTGCCACCTGGCACTAGGTCATATTTACAAGGGAATTATTTACACATGACAGGGCCACTTGGGCCACTGTCAGAACCATCACTTAGTGAACATATCATAAATGTAGGACATATCATAAATGTACAACCAGTAATCACTGGTAACCACTGTACTCAGCATCCTCCTGTAACATAAACCACATTATGCACAGTATCACATTAGGCGCGAAATACATTCTGCGCCAACCTCATAAGCCTAACCGCATTAGACCATAACCTCACCAGCATAAACATATTTAGACATTAGGCCTCACCAGCATACACGCAGTATGCCATAACCTCATAAGCATAATTACATTAGAGGTATCACATTTCCTAATATCACATAAACAGGGACCCCCTGGCCAACTGGCCATCTCAAAGGGGCTCAAATGCCCTGTGTCCAGAAAGTCAGGGCTGCTGCCTAGCAGCGAAATCCACGGGCGCAACTGCGCAAACCTAAACGTAGCAGCTGCCCACTACTTGCTGGGCAGCTAGGAAACTCACTGGCACCTCTGTGCCTCTGGTCCCACTCAGGGACATGTCATGCTCATGCCCCTCTCGTTGCAGCTGCCCGCGCTGGTGCGGTGCAGCTGTGGCACTTTGCATAAAGGGGGCCCGGCACCTCTGTGCCCTCTGGACCCCCACGTGGCATTAAACACCGGCCACCATTGTTGGGGGCGGCCCGCTCTCTGGCGGGACCGCCCAGGCGCCGACAATGCGCCTCGATCTGCCCCCGGGCCTCTGGGGCCCTCAGGGGCTCTAAAAACCAAGATGCCCCCTTCGTGGTGCGCACTGGCGCTTTAACACATCATGCCAGCCTCATTGGAGCGGCCCGCCATCAGGCGGGGCCGCTCATGGAATGGGCACCGACGCTGTGCCCCGATCGTGGGGCGGCCCGCTCTCTCTCCTGCGGGACCGCCCGGCCCAGCAGGACTGCCTCGGTGCTTCGTGCGCACCACCCCAGAGAAGACCAGCCCCCAGCCCCACTCACCGGGCTGCGGTCGGCAGGCTCCTCTCTCTCGGCGCTGGGGACCGGTGCCACTTCTCCACGCGGCGGGGCCGCACTTCTCGAAGAGGCTGGGGCTCCCCACAGGTCATGGGAGCCCCTCTCACCACGCATCACTCCTCTTCACCCGGGCCCCCTCCTGGGACCCGGGACTCATCATCGGCACTCGGGGAGGCGGGGTAGGCTCCCGTCCTCCTCAGCCCGCAGCCCAGCTTCCGGCCGCACTCCTCTTCACCTTCAGCACACGTGGGGCTTCCCTCAGCTCAGGGGAGCCCCGCTCGGGCTTTGCGGACGTCCGGCCGGCTGGCAGGCCCCGCCCATGTCCCAGGCAGGCGTGCCTGACTTCCTGGTCGCCGCGCGATCGCGGCGGCCGTTTTCATTTCTCCTGGCACAATGAGGGGTAGGCTCCTCTTAATCAAAACTATACAGCGGGGTGGGGTCCCGCAGTAAAAATAAACATCATAAAGCGGGGTGGGCTCCCGCTCGATCACAGCAATTTTGGGGGAATCCCTACGCTGGGGATTCCCTCAAGGCAACATGCAGCTCTGCGCTGCAAAGCTCCAGCGCTCCTCCAGGAGCCGGATTTCAGCGCTCCCAGGGCGCAAGATGCAGGCAAAAGTCCTGTAGGCCTGGAGGATGCCAGGCAAAGCAGAAGGATAAGTCCTTAGAGAGGAAGGGGCATAGCTGGGCCCAGGGGCCAGCACACAGGACCCTCCAGCAGGGAGGCAGCCCCCATGGCGGTCCCTCCTGGGCCCCAGCAGCAGCAAGCCCCCTCCGTCAGGAACAGAACAGGAACAGCGCACCAAGAGTGAGCAAACATGGGGTCACAGCCCCTTCTTTTATCCACAAAATCCCCTTTGTGTCACAGCACAGGGTTGGGGGAAAAACCAGACGCAACTGGTTTGGGGGGAGCTTTGGAGCACTTTGTTTTGCTCAGCTCCTCTCTCCTTTCACAGGACAGGCTAGGGACATCAGACGCACCACAGGGGGTGGAGCCAGCATTGTGGAGGGAAGGGACAGCCCTATTCAGGTCCCAGGTGCAACTCCTCCCTCCCATCTAGATGCAGATCTCTCTATTCACCACTGCGCTGACTCACCCTGCCCCTCCTGGAGCCACACACACCTCCCAGCCCCTGTCACTCACAAAGCCAGACATGCAATTCACATCAGGCAGGCAGACACAGAGCACACATAAATGCCAACTTCTAAAAGTGGCATTTTTACACCAGTCACAATAAATCTGCGCACACCATTGCGCAGCATTTATTCTCACGAGTTCGCACATACTAAACTCGCCCCTGCACTCCTCTCACACCAGGAATTACCATGGACACACATATCCCCCATGCATTCCTATGGGAGGGCAGGACAATCTCACCACACGCACTCAGCGCGCACGCACTTTACACTGGCCCACAGTGCTAAAGTGCCCAGAGACTTAAAACTACTGACACACAAGGCAAAAAGTTTAGGGGTGAACCGGCCGGGCAGACCAATCACCACCGTGATGGGCTTCCCTGCTTGGGGCGATAGAACACAGACGCGGGCCCGCACTGCAGGGACACCCTCCGGTTCTACGCCACTTGGAACCCATGGAATCCAACTAAGAAAAAAAACTCAGGACCAACTAGGCTACCAAACCGGTACTCCTTAGTTGTCCACGGCCAGGACCAGGCCCTAGGCCACTGGTCCTTGCCAATCCACAGAGTGGGGGGCAGTAACCCCTGGCATCCAATAGCCATTCTCCACTCTCCCTCTCAGTGTAGTTCCAAACTACCACTGATCCTTCAACCGAGGGTCCGCACCCTCAGGCTGACCAGAGGTCACGGGCGAAGCGTCTCCTCACCCTACCTCTACTTCTGGGGTTCCGCACCCTCCCAGGGGAAGCACCCTCCAGAACACAACTCTCCCACCAGTTCAGGACCTCTCTCCATCACTGGTCTACCACCTGGGAAATAAATTCACCGGCTGCACCGGGGTCAGAGGCGAGGACTCCCTCCCTCTGCACCCCTTCCAGAGTCCGATACCCTCCCAACTGGAGTGGTACCCCCTAAAAGGCAAACCGGCCAGGACACTGATTACAGTCGCCCTGCCGTCCAGGTCAGGCAAACACCTGAACCTGGCTCCCCAACCCAGGGACGCTACCCTTTGGTCAGATGCCCGGCGAACCAGGACTTCACGGGGAGCACGCATGCCCCCCCCGAGGGTGACACATAACTAATGTGTCGTGTGACAGTCTGCCGGGCACAAACCCAGGGCAGAAGTGGTGTCCCCATGACCCCTCTGGACCCACTGGTTTTTCCACTGGGGAACCTCTCCCCCTCTCACCCCTCAATCAGGACTTCTGCACCCTCCACTTAGGAGCGGGGCTGCCTAGCACCAGGACTGCTGGAGCTCTGGTTACAGACGCTCCACGTCCTCTAGAGACTAGAAGATCCCCCTCAAATGGCCTACAAGTACAGCCTAGGCTCCCCAACCTGGTGTTCCCTGAAGAAACCATCCAGGCCCTGGGACTGGGTTTCGGGCACACTCACTCCTTCTCCTCTGAGACAGGACGTGGGCCCCTACACCCCCTCCCGCTACACTGGGACCTAGCTGGGCTACACTGAACCTCTTCCACCACACAGGACTGGAAGATACTCGAGCCACTCTTATTGGAACCACTTCCAGCTCACCTACCACGGGGAGATCCCCCCACAGAACAGTCCAACAGGACAGACTAGGTTCCTTTCCTGGTGTTCCTTCTAAGAACCATCCAGTACCGGAGACTTGAGATTGAGGCTCGGAATACGGCCCAGTCTCACACCTTCCTCGCAGGACATGATGTGAGGCCTTGCAACCTCCTCACTATAACGGTTCCTAGTTGTGTTCCTCTGAACCATCTCCACCACACGGGTTGGGAGATACCTGCACCATTCCTCTAGGGTCACTCCCCCATGCAAGCTCCTTATTTCAGAGAACTCACTCCAGCGTCCAGCAGCACATCGCTCATCCACACACACCCCCCCAGACCAGTGAGACAGTTCCTTACTGTCCCTGAATCTCAACCTGCACCCCTCTTACTGAGCACCAGGTACCATACCCTGGGAACGGGACGGGGACTTCATGCACTGGACACACACTTCGCTGCCACCACTGGATCCCACCCTTACTGGTGAATCCAGAAAACTCACACTGCACTTAGGGGCTAATCTACCCTCCTGAGCTAGTGACTCCATACCAATTAAGTCCCCACTGTAGGCCAACCCAAGAACTAGCAGACAGCACAGGGGCAGTCCCTCCCTCAGCTGCAGGCCAACCCAAGAACCAGCACAATGGCTCAAGGGCAGTCCCTCCTCCAGCTTTAGGCCAACCCAATAGCAGTCTGCACAAGGGCAGTCACTCCTCCAGATTCTCTGGTTTCTGTCCTTGGCAGTACACTCAACTCATAGTGCACAAGAAACACATTTCAAAAAGAAATGACACTTAAAACAAACTCAGAAACAATAATCCCTTTCCATGTGACTATCTAAAATGCAGAGTTTTGTAGTGCAGCCAGTTGTCGCTGTGGTACTGCGCAAACGCAAGTCCTATCCTCACCGCTGACAACCAATGTTAGAAATGGGATCTCTGGTTGGCTAAGTCTTGCGCCAAAGCCAGGCAGAGACCACCACTCTAGTCAGGGCAAGGGAGTTACACGCCAAAGATAACCCCTGCTCACCCCTTGGTAGCTTGGCACGAGCAGTCAGGCTTATCCCGGAGGCAATGTGTAAAGCGCTTGCGCACGCGCACAGCAACAACATACCAGGCACACCACAAAAGGAACTCCACACAAGGTTATATCAAAAATAGCCTTTGTATTCTCATAACACATTAGAATAGTACTCACACTAATATACATGGTGCCACCTGGCACTAGGTCATATTTACAAGGGAATTATTTACACATGACAGGGCCACTTGGGCCACTGTCAGAACCATCACTTAGTGAACATATCATAAATGTAGGACATATCATAAATGTACAACCAGTAATCACTGGTAACCACTGTACTCAGCATCCTCCTGTAACATAAACCACATTATGCACAGTATCACATTAGGCGCGAAATACATTCTGCGCCAACCTCATAAGCCTAACCGCATTAGACCATAACCTCACCAGCATAAACATATTTAGACATTAGGCCTCACCAGCATACACGCAGTATGCCATAACCTCATAAGCATAATTACATTAGAGGTATCACATTTCCTAATATCACATAAACAGGGACCCCCTGGCCAACTGGCCATCTCAAAGGGGCTCAAATGCCCTGTGTCCAGAAAGTCAGGGCTGCTGCCTAGCAGCGAAATCCACGGGCGCAACTGCGCAAACCTAAACGTAGCAGCTGCCCACTACTTGCTGGGCAGCTGGGAAACTCACTGGCACCTCTGTGCCTCTGGTCCCTCTCAGGGACATGTCATGCTCATGCCCCTCTCGTTGCAGCTGCCCGCGCTGGTGTGGTGCAGCTGTGGCACTTTGCATAAAGGGGGCCCGGCACCTCTGTGCCCTCTGGACCCCCACGTGGCATTAAACACCGGCCACCATTGTTGGGGGCGGCCCGCTCTCTGGCGGGACCGCCCAGGCGCCGACAATGCGCCTCGATCTGCCCCCGGGCCTCTGGGGCCCTCAGGGGCTCTAAAAACCAAGATGCCCCCTTCGTGGAGCGCACTGGCGCTTTAACACATCATGCCAGCCTCGTTGGAGCGGCCCGCCATCAGGCGGGGCCGCTCATGGAATGGGCACCGACGCTGTGCCCCGATCGTGGGGCGGCCCGCTCTCTCACCTGCGGGACCGCCCGGCCCAGCAGGACTGCCTCGGTGCTTCGTGCGCACCACCCCAGAGAAGACCAGCCCCCAGCCCCACTCACCGGGCTGCGGTCGGCAGGCTCCTCTCTCTCGGCGCTGGGGACCGGTGCCACTTCTCCACGCGGTGGGGGACGCACTTCTCGATGAGGCCGGGGCTCCCCACAGGTCACGGGAGCCCCTCTCACCACGCATCACTCCTCTTCACCCGGGCCCCCTCCTGGGACCCGGGACTCATCATCGGCACTCAGGGAGGCGGGGTAGGCTCCCGTCCTCCTCAGCCCGCAGCCCAGCTTCCAGCCGCACTCCTCTTCACCTTCAGCACACGTGGGGCTTCCCTCAGCTCAGGGGAGCCCCGCTCGGGCTTTGCGGACGTCCGGCCGGCTGGCAGGCCCCGCCCATGTCCCAGGCAGGCGTGCCTGACTTCCTGGTCGCCGCGCGATCGCGGCGGCCGTTTTCATTTCTCCTGGCACAATGAGGGGTAGGCTCCCTCTTAATCAAAACTATACAGCGGGGTGGGCTCCCGCAGTAAAAATAAACATCATAAAGCGGGGTGGGCTCCCGCTCGATCACAGCAACTTTGGGGGAATCCCTACGCTGGGGATTCCCTCAAGGCAACATGCAGCTCTGCGCTGCGAAGCTCCAGCGCTCCTCCAGGAGCCGGATTTCAGCGCTCCCAGGGCGCAAGATGCAGGCAAAAGTCCTGTAGGCCTGGAGGATGCCAGGCAAAGCAGAAGGATAAGTCCTTAGAGAGGAAGGGGCATAGCTGGGCCCAGGGGCCAGCACACAGGACCCTCCAGCAGGGAGGCAGCCCCCATGGCGGTCCCTCCTGGGCCCCAGCAGCAGCAAGCCCCTCCGTCAGGAACAGAACAGGAACAGCGCACCAAGAGTGAGCAAACATGGGGTCACAGCCCCTTCTTTTATCCACAAAATCCCCTTTGTGTCACAGCACAGGGTTGGGGGAAAACCAGACGCAACTGGTTTGGGGGAGCTTTGGAGCACTTTGTTTTGCTCAGCTCCTCTCTCCTTTCACAGGACAGGCTAGGGACATCAGACGCACCACAGGGGGTGGAGCCAGCATTGTGGAGGGAAGGCACAGCCCTATTCAGGTCCCAGGTGCAACTCCTCCCTCCCATCTAGATGCAGATCTCTCTATTCACCACTGCGCTGACTCACCCTGCCCCTCCTGGAGCCACACACACCTCCCAGCCCCTGTCACTCACAAAGCCAGACATGCAATTCACATCAGGCAGGCAGACACAGAGCACACATAAATGCCAACTTCTAAAAGTGGCATTTTTACACCAGTCACAATAAATCTGCGCACACCATTGCGCAGCATTTATTCTCACGAAGTTCGCACATACTAAACTTGCCCCTGCACTCCTCTCACACCAGGAATTACCATGGACACACATATCCCCCATGCATTCCTATGGGAGGGCAGGACAATCTCACCACACGCACTCAGCGCGCACGCACTTTACACTGGCCCACAGTGCTAAAGTGCCCAGAGACTTAAAACTACTGACACACAAGGCAAAAAGTTTAGGGGTGAACCAGCCAAAAAGGGCCAAGTCCAACAACCAGTAAAAGGCAGGTGTTAAATCCCTGCTGCTAACGCGCCTTATCGCCTGTTTTCGGGTCGCATCGCAGTTCTGGCTGCTCGTTGTGAATATCGCGAAGTGGTGTTTTTGTGTGTTTTTGCGCGGGAACGCCTACTCTGCATATCATTAGCGATAATTGTCGCTCTCATCCGTGGCGATGTGTTTTGCGGCAGCTATCGCAGGAAAACTGGCGATGTCGGCAGTTTGCACCAGCTTGTGAATAGGGCGATAAGTCTATCGCCCCTTTTGCGGCACTAAAGTGCCGATAAATCGGCGATGACTCCTTGAGAATATGCCCCTAAATATTTCAAATGGATTGCCTTTGCAAAGAGGTGGAAAAATGAAGCGAGTGCAGTTTAATGTTGTTTTTTTATTTATTTTTTAAACTAAATTTAGAACCAGTAATGCTAATGCCATCAGTGTTATGACTGCATATTTCCTACCAGAGATTTAGATGTTTCCCCCGGCATGTAATTAAAAACATATCCTCATATTTTGTCCACATTTGAACTGGCTCCAGTCGCCAGACTTTTCCAAATAAATCTATTAAATGATTTATTACATGTATGGAGAAAGAACCACACTGATGTTACTATTTTTTTCTTAAACTTGTCACTGATATCTCAAAGATGACTGAACCAAGAAGAGGCAGCGAGACTACAGTTTTTGGAAATCGGCAGAGCTAATGTGTCAAGTGACTTTCTTTACAAATATATCCTTTTATCTTTTTATCAAACGTCTTCAAAAAGGAAAGCATATCTAGATTATGGTGTCTATTCACTGAAGAATTTTGTGTGTGTAAACCAGTACTCTATTAATACTACTTAAGTACTTACAAATGCTTTTAGTAACTTCTGAGTGGAGAACCTCACCTACGCCTGCCCTCTCTCTTATGTGCTGAGTTCTCTGTCAATAGTACAGTGAACTCCGCAAACGAAAGTGTCCGTTTTTTGTGTAAATGTAGAAGGTAAATGGGAGAGTCAGGAAAATATGGTAATATCTACTTCTAAATGGGTGTAGTAAAGGGAAAATTGAGGAGGGATGCAAGGAGGCGCATGCAAATACTAAAACACGCTCAGAAAAAGTAAGACCCTTGTTATGCACCAAAGTAACACCCACATCTACTCAATAGTGCGCTCACAACGTCCAAGTCACTGCCCTCCACTGAAATCGCATCCCAACCCTCCCCAATCACCAAGGAGAGAGACAATATCGGTTATGGTGGTTCTTCCAAGACATAGCCTTTTAATTCACACAGTGCCAGTGAGGAATGAAACTAGTTTCTTAGACACTGGTTATGAGAATAAAGGATGCAAGATAGGCAAACAGCACACAGATTGTACAACAAAAACAACAGTTGTCTTTTGACTTATCCATTGCAGTGCAACCTCTCCAGAATGTATTGTGTGCCAGGAGGCCTCTTTTCCTTATACATCACCCACGCCTTCACCAAGGGCATCAGATTATTGGAAAAAGCAAACATTTAATGTCAACTTCCCCTCTACCTCACAGCGGGATGGGCAATACCCGCAGTTTGATACCAACACCACACCAGGGCACCATATAGCACATCATCCCTGCTGGGGTACGTATCACCAAGAGAAGGCCCCTTAAATCGTCAAACTCTCGGCATCTCCTGCCAGCCCAGTGACCCCACAAATCAACACCCCCACCAAGGGGTCAGTCCAGGAAAACAGTCCAATTTTGGGGAGCCCCCTTTTCTCTACTGCTAGAAATTCTGCCACATGGCAATGAGATCATTGGCAAATTCGCCCTCCCCCCTTCCACAGCTGGATTGCCTCAGTTGTGGCCCCTAAGATTGTGTGAATGAAAAGCTCATGGCCACTGGGAGACAAATGCACCCCATCATTTAGAATGACATCTTCTTAATTCCTTACAATTTATTCATGTATTAAGGAGCTGCATTTATTGAGTGTGTAGAAATGCACACATATTCTGTAACCCTATGCACTACTAAAATTGTCTAGAGTGAGCCTTGAGAAACAGTTTGGTCGATGCTCACATTTAGAGTTTGCAAAAAGAACAATTGATGGACAGAATGCAGAACAATGTCATACATTCACCCCAGTACAGATATCTGGGCCTAACTCCATTGTTTCTTTGCTCCCAATGCCATTTCAGTTTGAACCCAGCCATATGCAAATCAGTCTTGACCCTGCACCCAATGGGAACAATCCAGCCCAAACTGCCAGGCCAGCTCCTCCCTGGACTGGAAACTAGCATCCTAGGACCGGTTTCGGGGTTTCACCCCTCATCAGCCAGGATAGCTTGATTCCAGTGGCATGGAGAGCACGGGACCCACATCTGGGCATACCCGTCCCACTCGGGGTGACAAAGGCAAAATTAACAATTGATGGACAGAATGCAGAACAATGTCATACATTCACCCCAGTGTAGAGCTCTGGGCCTAACCCGTTGTTTTTTTGCTCCCCATGCCATTCCAGTTTGAACCCAGCCATATGCAAATCAGTCTTGACCCTGCACCCAATGGGAACAGCCCAGCCCGAACTGCCAGGCGAGGTCCTCCCTGGACTGGAAACAAGCATCCTAGGACCGGTTTCAGGGTTTCACCCTTCATCAGCCATGATAGTTTAATTCTAGTGGCATGGAGAGCACGGGACCCACATCTGGCTATACCCGCCCCACTCGAGGTGACAAATACAAATATAACATTTGATGGACAGAATGCAGAACAATTTCATACATTCACCCCAGTACAGAGATCTGGGCCTAAATCCATCAATTTTTTGCTCCCCATGCCATTCCAGTTTGTACCCAGTCTTATGCAAATCAGTCTTGACCCTGCGCCCAATGGGAACAGTCCAACCGGAACTGCCAGGCCATGTCCTCCCTGGACTGGAAACAAGCATCCTAGAACCGGTTTTGGGGTTTCACTCCTCATCAGCCAGGATAGCTTGATTCCAGTGGCATGGAGAGCACGGGACCCACGTCTGGGCATACCCATCCCATTCGGGGTGACAAATGCAAAAAGAACAATTGATGGACAGAATGCAGAACAATGTCATACATTCACCCCAGTACAGATATCTGGGCCTAAATCCATAGTTTTTTTGTTTTTGTTTTTAGAGTTTAACATGTAATTCGTATTTAACCTTCAATGTAGAATGTGTGTCCTTTTATTTTGTTTCCACTGCAGGTATGGAGAGAGAAAGCCTCATTAGTTAGGATAGGAGGGTTTTGTTTTCTTTAAATAGGAAGGTATGAGAAGACGAAGTTGGCAAGGAGAAGCGCGGTAACGAGCAAGGAGGTGAGTTCTCATGGGAGAGGAGAGGAATGACCAAGGATGAGCAAAGTTGCACCTTATCGATGTCGGAAATGTGGTGAAAGTATCCAGTTGTACCTGAGTTATGGAAATTCAGTGGCAAAGATCATGTGGGATTGTCTACTCTGACGGCTCTGCACTTAGTCCCACTCTTTTTAACGTGTATGTCACCCCCTGGAAAAGCTCATCCATAGTTTTGGTCTGACCGTACTGTCCTACGCGGATGATACACAGATAGTGGTATCCATCTCATCACAGGCTGAAACAGATGCAAACAATTTCTGCAGATGTATGGCGGCAGTCGTGAGTTGGATGCGGAGCAATTGCCTCAAGCTACACTCGGACAAAACTGAGGTGTTGCTCTTTGGGAAAGAGACCTCCTTTTGGAATGCATCCTGGTGGCCGTAGGAGCTGGGCAACCTTCCCAAGCCAGTGCAGAAGGCAAGGAACCTGGGAGTCATTTTTGACACCAAATTGTGTTTCTCTGCTCAAATTAATGCGGTAACCTCAGGGGGCTTCTTCATGCTGCGGGTTCTTAAAAAAATCCTCCCGTTCATTCCATTTGACTTACAGAAGACTGTAATGATGGCCCTCATCGCTTCCAAAATGGATTACTGTAATGCTCTTTATCTAGGCACCTCCAAATACTTGATAACAAAATTGCAGTCCCTACAAAATGCTATAGCAAGAACACTTCTTAAAAATCCCAAGCTCAAACCAGTTTCTCATCTATTGCATGGCCTTCGCTGGTTGGCAGTGGAGAAGAGGATCTCTTTTAAGGCTCTGTGCCTAATGCATATATATCTTCACAAGACAGGCCCATCTTATTTCCAAGAACAGTTCCCGTGGTACACGCCTAGCAGAAACCTTAGATCTAGCTCTGCGCACATGGTCATGGTCCCAAGAATTAAAAGAGTAAACTGGGGCGGTAGAACGCTTGCTTATCTGGGGGGAAAGTTGTGGAACTCCCTTCCCCTTGCACTCCGTTCACAACCGACCCTGCAGCTATTCAGAAAGCAGTTAAAGACCTGGCTGTTTCCACTTTAATTAGCGTAGTCACCCAGGCTACCCTCAGCCCGCTGCACCTCTTTCGGCTTTTGATCTGCTCAGCGCTAAGACACCCTTGGGTAATGCGAGCTCTATAAAACTATTTCATTCATTCACTGCAATTGATATTTTTTGCTGGATGAAGAGTTAAAAGGGAGAGTCATCTTAGGTTTTCACAGGGAGCAGACCTATGCTTCTGCCTGTGTGGCTTTATGCTACTTGCCCCATGGTTGGAGTGCCTTCTACTGAAGACTACGACAGCTGACACCTTTCTAATTTCACCCTTACCAAAGGCTTCTTAGTTTAGGGTTGCCCTTTTAATAAAATTTAGGGAAAGATAGCTGGCTCATGCTTATTAAGGAGAATCATCAGATGAAATTTAATACTCAATTCTGTTTCCTGATCGTCTGCATCATCATCATAGAGCTAGTCGTCTGCTTTGTATTATATAGGGTAAATCCCTTCAGGAGATTTGGTATTATCTTGGTCTTTCTGTACTTTTATATGATTATGTTGAGATTGGTCTACATTGATTTGTTTCAAAAATTTATAGTAAGACCCTACTAAACTCAGATTAAGTTGTTGAGTGGATTATTGTGTGGCCACATTGGATGCACTGGAATTAGATGTTAACAAGTGATAGTTTTCTTCCTTAACCTCTCATGCTGCTAGAAAGGTCGCCCCTCTGGAGATAAATGTCTGGCACACAGGAACTCGTTTCTTAAAATTCATCTACTTTTTGTAAAACTTTTAGCTCAATATTGTCATATGGCCGTTTTTATTACAGTAAGTGTCTTACTAATACATGCACAAAACATATAATATAGATACATTCTGTAATTTCTTGAAGACATCAGTCAAACATACATCTTCAAATGTTTTCCAAAGTTACACACACAAATTCTTTGTCAACTATCAGCCCTCACATGTCCAGATAATACCCATGCATGCTGTACTAATCAGTCATCTATTCTTGACTTTTTAATTGTGCATATGTTCTACTTTAGCTATCATAAGGGAACGTAAGGGTGACATTATCTTAGTAACTCAAGGCTTCCCATCTGCCAAGTGAAATTGCTGTCTATGTATCGCAGAGAACCTATAATGTTTTATTGTGAATTAATATATGTTTCAGCTGCAAGTTTAACAAGAGTCACCCACTGTTAGAAGAGGCATGTGGGAACTATGACATTGTCTGGCAAAGTGGAGTAGGTTATGTAACATACTAATTTCTTGTTATATTTAACATTCTAGTATAGAAAGATGTATGTTGTTGTGCATGAAGTAGCGAACACCATGTGCTTTTCGGTTTCAGCAGGCAACCAAAGCCAAACTGGAGAACAGCAGGACTATAGGCAAAGAAGAATGTCAGCTGCTAGGCTGGCACAGGAAGAGGAATCCACCACAACAGAGGAGGAGGGAGCATGCACAAGTGGGGAGGGGGTGCCCTCTCTCATCCTTCCCCTACTGCTGTTGCTGTGTTTTCCTAGTATGTTCCCCCCGTCCATAAACCTACCTTAATGTATGCGTAGTACGCCCAGGCCATCTTAATGCCTGGCACAGTCAGTGGGCATACACTTTGTACCTCATCCCAGAGTAGCATCTCAGACATTACACCTGGGTTGGGAATAAATTTTTTATTTCTGTTGGACTTTAGACTTACATCATGTATTTTAACATATATCCCAGACAGTGACATAATGGCAAACCTGCTGGAACTGTCAGATGGCCTTCAAAACCCACATGGAACAGCTCCCAATGTTTCTCTATCAACCTTGGACCTGTTCCTGGTGGCATTTGAAGTTATATAGGATCTCCCACATTTGACTAATATTTCACATGCAGAGCATTGATGTTAGAGGCCTGGATGTGCCCATGCCTTCCTCCTTGCTTTCCTTCTTGTGTGGCTATCTGACAGTTCCCAGAGGATGTCCATTACATTGCTGTCTGGGAGTTTGCAGGACGTAGATTGTTGAATAGGGAGAAGTCACCAGAAGATCAGAGGCCGCATTATACATGTGGCGCCTTTTCCTTCATTGCGCTGGGCGCACCTTTTAAAAGGTGCGCCCAGAGCAGTGTGCCATATCATGATGAATGCACTGCCCTCAGGAAAGCTGCGAACTCACGCTGCCCTGGGGGCAGCGCATTCATGTGAAAAGCGGAGCGGCTTCTTTGAAGTCACTCCGTGTTTTCACAGTGCACGCGGCACTCCACCTGCACTTTTAAAGGGGATTTGAGATCCCCTTGCAGGCTGCACCTGCCTGCAAGGGGATGTCTGTGGGGCCATAGGACCTCCTATTCACCCTCCAGAGGGCTGCTATCAGGGGTGCACCGACAGTGTGCCACCTTCTAGGTGGCGCACTGTCAGTGTGCCTCCTGAGAACTTCTTTACCTCTGCGTCCGCGGCTGTAATATGGCACAGGCGCAGAGGCAAAGGGATTTCCTCATTTGCATAAGGCATGCCCCCATGCAAATGAGGGAATGTCCCCTGAAGATAGTGCTTTATGTGTGCCAGCGCTATCGGTATTATAGAAGGGGACGCACAAGCGTCTGCTGTGGCCACTTCTGTAATACCAAAGTGCCCCGGGGCACGCAAAGCGGGCACAAACGCCTGTTGCGCCTCTGGGGCACTTTGTGTAATACCGCCCCAGAAGTTTATTCTCCCTCAGAAGATTGAGGGGAGATGTTGCACCTACAGTGGTAGTGGAGAGAAGCCATTAGGGCTACCTGTAGACAGAAGGCTGCTTTGTGGAGAGTCCTGTATAACATATGTAGCTGTGTCTGGATACTTGCAATCAAAGGAAGTTCCAACACTGAAGTTGGTCACTGGACAGAATTTGTAAGAGATGACAAAGTGGTGAAAAGTGAATGTAGATACTAGTATGTGGTTTGTGGTCACAGACGTACCTGACTGATTGATGGTAGAGGGCCAAATAGCTGCTTGCAGAATGTCGCCAGATGTCATGTGATGGGTGTGATGCTGTCTGGACACCTGCAACCTTTGTATTATTGAAGCTCTGGAGAGAGGGATATATAGAGTAAGGAAATATTCCTTCACAAACAGTATCAGTCTATAGTAAGATGTTATTGATATACAGTACATAATCATCTCCTGGATCTCTGCTAATGTGATAAATTATATGTAGCCATACACTGAGATGATGTGAAAAAGTTATTAACTATGACCCAACACATATTACTCAACAAGTATGTGCAGTGGCGACATGAGTGGATATACTAGATGACAAAACACACACACACACACGAAGCTGCATAATGGAAGGATGTATTTAGTACCATAAGGGCAGAGACATTAGACCTAATTCCAGCCATTAAGAATGTTATTTGACACATGCTGAACTTGGGGGTTTATATTATCTTACAGAATAATGAGTTAATTATCCTGAGAGTTGTACAGTGAGAAATCTGGTTGAACAAATTACAGATGATCCCGCTGGAGACTAAAATAAAAAAATTAATCCACTTAGCTTGTGCTCGCCGCGTCACTGAGTCGGCGAGCGCAAGGTAAGTGGTTTTATTTATTTAATTTTACTTCTCCTGTCGTATGTCGACTTACCTGAACTTCACCTCACCGCTCTTACTTGTGCTGGCCGCTACTGGTTGGCACACTGGCTGGAGCAGAAGCAAGTGGTAGAAGATGGAGGATGGGCAGACAACACAGGACCTTCAAAGTAAAAATGACATGATTCGGATGAGCACATTAGAGGCCTACCTATCAATTACCTATGCGGGTGGTATGGATGCATTTAGATGTGGGGTCTGGTTGTCACCCTGCCACAGTAGAGGTTACTCCTGCTCCAGTTGTTGCTACTAATGCACTTAATAGGGTGATAGTATAAAATAAAGTTAGTGTGTATGAAGAATAGTATAATTAATGTATACACTAGAGAGGGGGTAAATCTATGTTTGAGTGACATGTGAGATATGCGTCTGTGATGGGGTGAAGCAAGAGTGTTCTGAGCTGGGAGATATAATGCTGAGGGGGTGAGTGGTACCTTTGAGGCTGTAGCGGCTCTGTGTACGTCAGCAAAGACATGCAGTTCGAGGGGAAGAGGGCAGAGCCTAAACTGTAGGCTGTACTTATGTGCTTGCAGGGTTAATGTATGTCAGGGTGTGTGTGATTTAGGGCAGGTAAATGCTGTTTTCCAGCATGTTCCCATTCAGAGTTTAATACTGATTTCAGGCATATGCTTACAGGCAAAGATCTCTGCGTGGAAAAGTTACTATTAGTAACTTCATTGTCATAGTTTCAGTCATAACTGTCTCTATCCCCTCATTTAAGGAGGTGAAGACTCGAAATCCTACTAGTGGGAGTATGTTTCCACTTCAAAATGGTGAATGCCATCAGGGCAGAGATTTCAGCTCAAGCAGAAATCTAACTGTGCAGAGATCTCGGCACAGAGATTTCTCTACCTGAAGGCCCCCCTTGTGCTCTTTCTTTAACGCAAAAACCTTATTATTCAGTTTCCTATTTCAATCTACCAGGGAAAGGGAAATAATGAGATTGCACAAGGAAATTGATGTACAGGTTACCTTAAGCAGTTCTGGTCAGTAAATAGGCTTGACAGATGCCATGAGACATATAAACTGTCACAGGGGAATCTCTTCGCAGACAAGCTCATCCAAGAAAGTATTTAGAAACTTGTCTAAGAAAACTGTGAAAGTATCAACATTACAGAAGCCTTAAATAAACTCAATTTCATAAAAGCCCTTCCTCTGCTGGGCAATGTTAACAAAGCTCTAATTAAATGGCATGCGCTGCTATTGACTCGGATGGGATTGCATTGATGTAATGAGATCGAGCTGCATCCCCAGGGCTTGGGGCCCATTACTGGTGCTCGCCATCCAACCTGCAGCGGCTGCAGAGCAGGCGCTTTAACTAGCCTGCCTGTCTTCGTTTATGAGGCGCAGACCCCGAACCCCCGCCCCCCTTCAACCCCCACCGCCTCCTATCTTCAAGGAGCGAGATGCGCCTTCCTCTTGTGCTAAAGGAGATGGCAAACTCCAGTGCGGTAGCATGGGTGACATGGGCCCTATTGCAAGGAAAGAAAAGCAGTGGGCCCCTGACCCCTCACAACCAAGGGCCTGCCTAATGCTACTGATTCTGCTTCCCGAGCGCGACACCCCTAGGGACCTCCTCACGATTAGACAAGGTAGAAACGTGCCTATGGTTGCTCCAGGAACACAGCACTCCATATTTAGACAGCCTCTCACTACACACAGCCTGAATCGGGGCCGGCGCTAGGCACGGGCAGTGTGGGCAGCTGGCCAGGGCCCCGTAGTCAGCCCTGCAACTTGGGGCCCACACCAATGCGGCAGTCAAACCACGGCATGAAAGGTGCCACCTTGCAAGAGCGCCACCTTAGGAGGCCCCTCTCCCCTGGCCTCACTGCTTTGGTGTAGCAAGGGGAACCCAGGGTGAGGGGGGCCCCCATTCCCAATTGCAAGAAGACACATTCCTCAGGTTTGTCCAGCAATTAGGCCTCCCTCCTCCCCCCACCCACGCAGAGGCACAGGGGGAGGACTATTGCCCTGCTGTTTAGCTCCCCAGCAGTCTTAATCCTCTCTGGAGATAAGCAACCCTCACACCTTCAGCCCTTGATGAGCTGTTAAGAGGTGCTTGTAGGTGACTGAGAGGGATTCAGATGCAAACAGCCCTCAATGTGTCACGTCTATGCAATTTAGAGGGGCCTCCCACATTCCCTTTCTGCCCAGGGCCCCAAAAATCCTAGAATCGGCCCTAGCCTGGATCATGGAGGTGATTGTAGCCTGAGTGATTTGCGTTGGCATCCTAAAACAACAAACACATGGATTGTTAACATTGGACTAGTTCTATCATGCATTTAGTGTACACACGCGCGCACACACACACACACACAGCGTGAACATCTCTAGTGGCATCCTTTGTATTTTTAAACACACAGGTTGACTGTATAGCGAGCACTATTTGCATCATAAGCTTTGTGTGGCCAGAGGTAGAGTGACTCTTAACACCACACTGTGGGGCATATTAGCAAGACCCACGTTAAAATTATCGCCGTTTTAGCGGCAGGAAACTGCCGCTAAAACGGCGATAATGGGCTTGCTAATATGCGTTATGGAATTCCAATAGAAGCCCAGGTTAGACGTGCAGGACATCTAACCTGGGCTTCTATTGGAATTCTACAACGCATATTAGCAAGCCCATTATCGCCGTTTTAGCGGCAGTTTCCTGCCGCTAAAACGGCGATAATTTTAACGTGGGTCTTGCTAATATGCCCCTGTGTCACAAGCGGAGTGTGGCCAGACACGAAAACAGAATGTAAACAAGGTACTGTGTGCTCTAGGCTGAGTTTGGCTAGACACATAGGTTGAATAAAAGACTAGGGGGCATATTAGCAAGACCGGCGATAAAATTATCGCCGTTTTAGCGGCAGGAAACTGCCGCTAAAACGGCGTTAATGGGCTTGCTAATATGCGTTATGGAATTCCAATAGAAGCCCAGGTTAGATGTGCAGGACATCTAACCTGGGCTTCTATTGGAATTCCATAACGCATATTAGCAAGCCCATTATCGCCGTTTTAGCGGCAGTTTCCTGCCGCTAAAACGGCGATAATTTTATCGCCGGTCTTGCTAATATGACCCTAGTTTTTTTGCATCATGGGCTTCCAAAGATGTTACTTGCTAAAGTACTTCCGAGTGTGTTAGTTCATTTGGATCTTAGCTAAGAGTTCAACGCTCTTATTTGGAACCGAATATTTCTGCTGCTTTTTTTCATTACCCTCCTTTCTTTTTACCTTTCTCTTTTTCTTTTGTTGCCTTTTAGATGATTTCCTGGGCAGACTTACTTCAAGTGGGGACTCCCACTCCATAGATACCTCTTTTTGGGGTAATACTGTGTCGCATGACCCTTTATAATTTATATTAAATATCGTAAAATTAGTATTTTAGGTTGTAGATGCTGAGGGAGCAGGAGATACCTGCAAATTGCCTGGTGAGGCAATTGGACCAGATACATCAGAAGAAAAAAGGTTTCGAAGTAAATAAATGCGATCATTTTTTGCTTTTTTTCATGTTCGCTCTCTTCGTCACTGAAGGCTCTTCTAATTTGACTACTATGTCTTTCCCTTTTTCCTTTTCTACTACAGATGCTTGGAATTCACTCGTGTCATTTGGAGAACTTATAAAAGATTACCTATATTAACCTACTTCGACGCCACCCTTTGTTATAGGGAACAGGACAGCTAATAATGTTTCCAGCGTATGATCTGATCTCAGTGTCGGGTTTTTTTTCTCCAATAATTTTATAATTGAGTCTAGAATGCCCTGTAACATGTGTAGGGCTTAAGATACATGAAGAAAATCTGAATTGAGTACTGTGAATTAAGAGCAATTCGGGTCTATTAGCAAGGTCCTCCAAAGGGAGAGGGCTGCTTTCAAAGAGAGCGAATGTCTCTCTTGCAGGACAGGTGTTTTCCATTTCCTTTGAAGCCTTCCTCCTTCGCCCTGCTTTGGTAGATAATATAAATCTTTGTCTGGCAACGTACAATCTAATGAGTTCTGACCAAAATGTAAAATGCCCACATTTTTTACATGCACTTCGTCTATTTTGGTCTGTTTATCAACCATTCTTGATGTTGAGGGGGTCAGTTGAAGCGGCCAATATAGGCTCGTGGTTACTTTGCAACTGACAATTACTGGCCATACCCAGTGCTTAATTTGAGCCGGTGGTTTTCGGTGCTCGGCACTTAATTGTCATGGGCTTGTGACAGTTTGCCACAATGTGGCGCTGTCTGGGATTACCACAACAGTCAATTATTTATTCAATATACATTAAAAATGACTATTACCTGCCCCCAAGCCATTCTTATAGCTTTGGGGGCCTTGAATAGTCCGAATTGTCACACTGACAGGAGTGTGATGGTTAGTAGTTGTGTTGTTACTATCATTGGCAGCATGGCAGGGGCAATGTGTGGTGCAAGCTGCAGTGACCTCCTGACCAGAGCCCTGGCAATTATGTGTTTACAAATTAAGCACTGCCCATACCAGGTGGTTCTTCTGGGATAAAAGCTTGCTTTTCTTCCCCAACACCTGGGCACAATGACGGAATCAGAGGCAAGCCAGTCAAAGCACTAATATGCAAAGAATTTCTTCAGGCCAGTTTTAAGCTTTTAGGGCCAATTAATGATCGAGCTGGTTTAAGGCCTATGTTCTGACTTTTTAGTTTTTTTAATAGTCATGATTATGTGCTTTAGAGGTACAGCTGAGTTTACTCGAGAGGAGAGGTTCTAATAGGGTTTTATATAAGAGATTTTATTATCTATTCGCTCATCAGAGCATTCACAGGTTAACAAAAGATAAAGTAATCAAATAATGTCCCTCTTCAGCAGTGAGGAATGAGCTTCCAAAAACATCCCTCCAAAATAATATTACTGGAGGTGAAGAAGGTGATGCTCCTCCAATTATTCAAAGTCTTTTTTTGTCAAAGTCCTACAGACATGCCTGTGACTGCGGTGTCAGCTCCAGTGGCGTAACACAGGCCCCCGCAACCTCCGCGGTGCGGCGGGCCCCCAAGCTCCAGGGGGCCCCCTCAGCACAGTACACTGGCCAGAGAGCTCCCTATTTAGTACAGAGGGGTGCCTTGCAGGGGGGCCCCCTCAAGTTTCGTTACCCCAGTGGTCAGCTCAACTCAACCTCGGGGGCCAGATGCTGCACAGGAGGCGTCATCACGAAAAACGAACCCCATTTCAGCCAAGTACTTACAGCAGTGACATAACGAGCCTTGAGGGGGCCTCCCAGCAAAGTACATGGAGCCCCCCCCCCCCGGACTCACTCAGGAGCTCTCGGGCCAGGGTACGGTGCTGAGGGGGCCCCTGGGAGCTTGCCCCCTCGCACTGCAGGGAATGGCAGGCCTTTGTTATGCCACTGACTCACAGCCGATAACCACTTCCTGGCTCCATACTCCAACTCCCAGCTGCACTCACTGTGAGCCTCCACAGGTGGGGTCCGACAGGAATCGGGGAGTACGAGGCGGCACAGGTTGGGAGGGGGGCAAAAGCCACCAGGAAGAGGGAGGAACTACAGGGGAGACCAGCGGGGCCAAAAGCTACCCCACCTTTTTCACTGGTGCTGAGCACAGCTGGGATTCATCTCATCTTCTGTCTCATCCTGCGCAAACTCGCAAGAGAAAGCTGTGAGAAGGTCACAACAACCAGCAAAAAACTGGGGTACATGGTTCCCAGTAAGGAGAGAATTGTGGACATGTTACCTATAACAAAATGTTACTGTATGTTAAAAAAAAGCCTATAAATGCATTGAAAAAAACAAAGCTTAAAGGGACGACATAGGTAGGCCTGGAAATAATTTCTTACTTTACGTTAAAAAAAACCTCCTTAACACACTCACTAAAAAAAAAGGTAAAAGTGACATTATAATTGAAAGTGTCAGTTAAAAAATACCAAGAAGCTTTAGCTCACAGTCCCGCCTTGCACTGCTTATGACCTCACATATTACATCACTCATGAAATGTTCTATGACATCATTGATAGCATCACTGATGACGTCTGAAATTACATCATTGATGACAACACTGTACATGGCGAGGCCGCGTGTTATAGTGTCTTCAGTTACTATAATTGGTGAATTTCAGTTGTTTTTTAAGTCTAAAAAGGTTTGTTTTAATTGGCATTTTCACCTATTTATAACGTCTCTTTAACCTTTGGATTTTTTCAGTAAATATATGTTTTATATTAATCAATTTAGTTTATTAATTAATGAAAACCATAAACTAAAAACATACATTATAATGATTTGCCAAAACAATAAAATAACAAATATAAAAGCCCTCTAGGGGCACAAACTAAAGTGCAACAATCGGGCCATAGCAGCGAGTAACAGGCAATCCCAATAAAACTTACATCAAGGGGGGGAAGTCTAGCGTTTAAAGATAGCACCTTTGCCCTAATTGTAAATGTAATTATATTTATATAGCGCTTACTACCCCTGATGAGGCGTTGAAGTGCTTTTCAGCAAGTAGCACGCTATTCCAAACCCAAAAGGATTAGTGGTGGATTAGTATAGGGAAATATGAGTTAATTTGAGTGGTGGACATGTGAGTCTGTTAGTTGGATAGCAAAGGGTAGCGGAGAGGTAGAAGAGGGAAGAGTCTAGAAAGTGTTATTTGGAAGATCATAGTAGTAAGTTGATGTTTGGTATAAGTAAAAGAAGAGATGGAAGAAGGAAGAGTCTCTAGGAAGAAATTAGGGATATCATAGTAGTAAAATGAGATTTGGGATGAGTCAAAGTAGGGATACATGAGGGAAGAATTTAGAAAGGGTTGTTTGGGAGATCATACTGGTAAAATGAGGTTTGGGGTGAGCCAAGGAGGGATAGAGGAGGGAAGAGTCAGGAAAGAGTTATTAGGGAGATCATCGTAATAGAATGAGGTTTGTGATGAGTCAGAGAGTGGAGGTAGAGGATATATTGAGAGAGGTACAGGGTGAGACAGGGTAGTGCATTCGAGAGAGTCAAAGTTTTTTTCATCTACAGTAGAAGTAAAGTAATAAATATATAGATACATAACTACATAGAAAGGGTATACACGTATAAGGAAGATAATATATTGAGATTTAATGTTGTATTGTATAAACTCAGACTTTCAAGTTTTGCTGTACTTAAAGCTAATTTATTTGTGCATTTTTAGAACTCATCTCTTTTTTTAAAAAAATGTATATTTTGCTCAATATTTTAATAGTGAAGCAATTGTAGATAAAATAGTTATGATAATATTTACATATTGTGATGGATAAATAAAACAGAGACCCATAAGCATATAGTCAAATAACTTATATAATAACCATGCAGTGACCTATAAAGATGTTAAGCACATAATAATAATATATATATATATTTAACCTTAAGTAATATGTACATTTGTTAAGCAGACCTAAAGAATATCGATATATTTTAAACACCATAGATATTATACATATTTGTACAAAGAAATACACATATCTAGATACATACATATAATCAGATTATAAATGTTTACATACACAGGGATATGCTGTACATTAGTGCTTGAGTATGGTGGCTTTGTAGGAAAAAGCCAACTCTTGTGTAGTTTTCTGAAGATAAGATAGTTATCCGTGGATCTTATGTTTGGGGTGATGAATCCCATAGTTTGGCTGCTTGAACAGAGAAAGCTGTACCACCTATGGTCTTTTTCTTGTACGGTGGGATATTGATGTAGGTGCTCTACTTGAGCGGAGGTTCCATTGTTGAATGTATTTGGTGATTTTATTTCTGATGAAAAGTGGTCCTGTTTCATGTATTTCTTTTGGGTTGATACAAAGCAGCTGGGGTGTATCTTCTGGCAACTGGTAACCAATGTAGGGCCCTCAATGCACGGGAGACATGGGATTGTGGCTTTACATGTAGGTGTAGTCTGGCAGCAGAGTTCTGAATCCGTTGTAGTCTTTTTAAGGTTGATAGAGGCCATCAGCGTTATCAAGTTTAGATAGGACAAGAGATATAGTAGCCTGAACCTTGTGTGGAAATCCCAGGTAGGGGAAGATGCATTGCAGAGTTTTCATAGTAATGAAGCTTGATCTTGCTAATATGTGCACCTGGGCATTATTGATAACTTGGAGTCCATGGTAATTCCAAAGTTTCTTACTTCCTTAAATACTTTAGGAGGTGGTACCAGATAGTCAAGCCAGAAGCAGAGTGGGTCATACTTTTTCCAGTCACCACATGTGAGTATTTCAGTTTTGGAAGCATTCAATTTGAGATGGCTCCATGCCATCCACTGATCAACGGCTCTGAGGCAACTGAAGACTATTGAAATTCCAATGTATTTGGGGCTTTCCAGTTTAAGGAGTATTTATGTGTCATCTGCATAGTTATAGCATGTGAGCTGAAATTCATTGATCATTACCGGTAATTACTTCATATAGATGTTGAACAGCATGGGTGAGATGATAGAGCCTTGAGGGACACCTGCTTTTTTGAAGTACGGTTTGGATGAGAAAGGGGGAGTATAGATGACCATTGTTCTGTTTTGAAGGTAGGATATGATCCAGTCCAGAACAGTCCCCTCTTTAGTGTCTTGTGAGTTAGAGATGACGGGACCCTTTTGGTCCTTGACGGACTGCGGAGACCTATGACGTAAGTGCTTGGGTATGGTTGATAGAATTCATGATGTAGAATGTTCAGCTAACAGTTACACATTGATGAATAAAGACGTGTAATACCAAGCTCTAGTGTGGCATAATCATTTGCATGCGCAGAGGCTGCTACAATTGGCGACGAGATAGGGGATGCGTAACCCAAAGAACCGACTGCTCTCCCAGAGTTTGCATTGGTCCAGGAACCTTCTCGTGTGTGCCACACATGCCTCAGTTGAAGTGAAGATCGACAGTTGGGGTATTTGGAGTCAAAGAACCACCCCAGTCTATGCAAAGCTTTAGAAGAAAATGACGACCTTCCACAAATTTCTCTGTTTCATCAGCCAGTAACCTGCTGGTGAGGCCGTGAAATAGGTACTGAGCCAAAAGCCATACGGAACAATAATGTTAAAGGCAGCAACAGCCAAGTACAGAGAGGCACTAAAGGCAGTGATAGCCAGGTGCAAGGAAGCACTAGAAGAGAGATAGTCAGATACAAAGAAAGGCAGAAGGCAGTGGAAACCAGGTGCAATGCAGAAGATTGAAAATGGTGACAAACACATTCAAGAGACAAAACAAGTACTTACTGTAAAAGAGGAAGAAGGCTCTGCACGTCCGGTGAGTGGGCCAGATGACCCGAGTTCAAGTACTGAGCCAGTACTTCCAGAAGGTGCGGAATTAGGTGCCCATCAAGCGCTGTCTGAACAGTACATACTCTCAACGTCAGTAAGTTCCACAACGAGTTATAACGCTGCAGTTTTCCTGAAGCCACCGCTTCCGCTCAATAATACCAAGAAGTATAATATTGGTGCCAGATGGACTGCCTGGATCAAAACCTTTAATAATTTCATCCATGCATTGGAAGAAGCAGATAACAAAAAGATCATTAAACATCTCAATCTTGCAGGTGGATGTGTAAAGGAAGTAATAAAGAAAATACCACACGCTGAAGTCTCATCCCGTCAAATCAAATAGGCGCTAAATATCAAGTTCAATCCAATGCCGAATGTCAATTACAAAAGATACATTTTCAACCAAGAAAGGCAAAAAGCTGGTGAAACGATCGACGAGTTTGTCGAAAGACTTGATACGCTCATCAAACATTGTAAATTCAATGAATTCAATGATGAAGAAGCCAGACGTCTCGGAGACATAGATGATTCCCTTTCTGATTCATTTTGATGATGAATGCTGAGAGAAATACTCGGTCTGGACAGAGTACTCATGGCTGCAAGAACCGAAGAACGTGCAGACCAAAAAGCTGCTGACATGGAGGCCAGAGGAACCCAGAGTGAGTCAGCACTAAGCCTGGGCGGAGCTCGTGGGGTTTCATTCCGAGGAATTCCGCGGAGTTGCCAAAAAACTCCACCAAATTCTGTGGAATTCCATGAGCGGGCAGAGTATTGCTCAGCCAACCTTAATTAATTCTAGAATGCAGCATGCAGCACTTTGCACAATCCCACTGACTCCTCTGACCCACTGTCCCCATGAACACTAGAAATATGGTCTGCAGAGTGTGGATAGTGGCTGACAGAGGCTGGCTGCACAAGATCAACATGAAACATGAAACTAATTGTACATAATAACCACAATTGTCCATTTGTGGACTTTATACACAGGTTGCTTTCTGACCTCAAGGTTAGGGACGATTTATTCATGGGGCACTGTCCTCCACCCACCTTCAACAGGGACTTTACCTGCAGTTGTTGGAACTCATCCTCAAGGCTCCAACTCCCGCCAGTCCGCCCAGCATCGATCTCTCCAGAGACATCGCTGGGCTGCTGCACAGGACATCTTCCTGAACCGCTAGCACTTGGCCACCGCAACAGCTACTCCAGCGCGTGTGAGGCGTGTCACCAATCACCTTAGCTCTGGCGCATACCCCTTCTCATCGACAGAGATGATGTACCACATGGCGGTGCCTCAGCACTACGTAGTGTCGCCATGTTAGAAACATTGCTGGGCCGTTAGTTGGAATAGGGGCTCCCACTTGAATTGACATTTCATAGTGTCATTCTCATTTTATCAATCCACTAAAATCTATAACGAATTTTATTTTAAACATTACATTAAAGGACAAAGTAAGAAATATGTACTAAAAGGATGCCTAGTTTGATATAAATACTTTTTTTTGCTATGGAGGTTTGTGCAATATTGAAAAGAAATACATTTCCAAATATACCAATGAATGACGGTGTCAATGAAGTGAGGAAACAGTGTCTTCTTCAAGCATGACCAAACATTTTGTGATATCAAGTGAGGATTTATGGGAATGTTGCATGCTAGCCTTTTTTTGCAATTTTTTAATGAGAACCATGCATGAAGCACAGGTCAACCTATGCATGCAAGCACAATTATAGATTCTTCTTGCCGCCACCTAACTTCGAGGCAGGGGCACCTTGCACCTTCAGTGAGGAGCTGAGCGGGGAGAAGGGTGCGGCAGGCAGGTGGGGACCGGGGAGAGCGTTGCGGCACTACCCGCCCACAGAGAGAGCAGGACTGAGGCTGGATCGGTGCTCCCTGTCCTCTGCACTGATTGGCAGCACTGCCTTTTCCCTGCCTGCCGGTGCTTCTCGCTAGGCTCAGCATCAAAGGCCACGGGCCCTGCCGCCTGCTTCTCTTTCACAGCAGGCATCATCCCCCCCTGGGAGTTTCCTCTGAAACATTATGAGGCTGCTCTTAACCCGTGATAAGAGTGAAGCGTGTCTCTCACTTCCATACCCTGGGTTTTGGAGTGTATTTCCAAATTGGGGTGGCACAAGTAAAACACCAGGTGGTGGAGGCGGAGTTTGTGCTAAACTCTGTGCTCCAAGTGGAGCGCGGAGTGGCAAAACTCTGCAAACTCTGCCGGCGAAGCAGAGTTTACCGCCAACCCCTAGTCAGCACTGAACATGAAAAGTAAGCAGATACACAAGGTTGAGGGCCACAATGTGATGTCTCCACAGAAAAGAAACGGTGCTTCAAATGCAGATTTTCTTTTTCACATAAAGGTAAGGGCTGCGGGAAAGAGAACCATTTTGTAATGGTTTGCAAAGCGAAGGAAAAACTAAGTGCATCACATCGTGAAAACAAAATGGATGCCAAACGTTCCAGACGTGACTTTCTAGTCACACCCACAAGGCCAATGCGGTCACATCAGTTGAGGCAAATGGAAACTAAATGAAGTTGATTATCGTCTCAATCCTCATCCAAACGTTCTTCAACCTCTTTGTCAAGCAACAGTGAAGAAGATGGATGTTGATGTCAACTAAAGAGAAATATGTGCATGTTGGATTGGCTGCATGCAAGGAAGAATGCAAGATCGACAAGCGAAGTCACAAAGTTCATCTAGACACTGCCCTAAAACCACACTAAAGGTGAATGGCTGTTCCATACCTTTTATCATAGACAGAGGTGCAACGATAAACATCATGCTGGAGGAGAAGTACAATGAACTCTCTCCAGTGCCCCATTTCACACCATCAAAAGCTACAGTGTATACATGGGCTGCCTCAATGGCATTAAAAAGTCAAGGTTCATTTGTAGCAACCATGAAGCACAAAAAGACAGAAGTACAAGCACCAATTCACGCACTTCAAGGTACTTCGTCAAGTTACTCAGTTTCAGTACTGCTGCTGAAATGGGACTGATATCTGTAAATTACAACATAAACCTTCATCATGAAATAGTGAGTCAGTTTCCAGCGTTGTTTCATGGATGAGGAAAACTTAAGACAATAAAAGGGCAACTGCATATTAATGAGGACATTCGTCCTGTTGCTCCACAACACAGTCAAATTGCATTTCATTTACTGGAAGCTGTTGAAAAAGAACTTGAGACATTACTAAAGCATATCATCATTGAGCGATCTACTGATCTGACACCACAAGTTTCGCCCATAGTGGTAGTGCCTAAAAAGTACAGTGAAGGACCTGTACGCATCTGTGTTGATAGGCATCAAGCTAACAAGGCAACTGAAAGAGAGCGACATACAGATCACCCAGCTAAATGGTGCCAAAGTCTTCTCTCGCCTTGATCTGTTTAAAGAGTAACATCAATTGGAACTAGAAGAAAATTGCAGGTACATTACTACCTTTTCTACCCATATTGGTTTGTTCAGATTTAAAAGACTAAGGGGCCGATTCCGATCTCGGCCGGTAGGGCTCCGAATCGGATTCGGCTTAACCGGATCCGATTCGGAGCCCTATTTCCCGACCGATTCGTACGCGTGTCCGGACGAGCGAGTACGATGCGTATTCGCCGACCGACTCGTCCGGGCGTCCCGACCGCTCCGACCGACTCGATCCCGGGTCTAACCGCACCGACCGACTCGCACGGACACGACTCGCACCGCGCAATGGAGACGTTCCCCGGCCGGGTAAGTACGATGCGCGCCGCGAGCAGTCCGACCGAGCCGCGCACTCCGGCTCGAAAGAGCTGTCGGAGCCGTACTTTGGGGGTCCGTGTAGGACCCCCCTGTACGCGTAGCCGCGCGAGTCGCACACAGGGGGGACCCCCTGTGCGTGTACGGCGCGAATCACTTCGCCGCGTACACGCTGTAGGGGGCGCCCCTGTCCGCCTCGCACCCATTGAGTCAATGGGAGCCCGCGTACGCGTTGTACGACAGGCTCCCATTGACTTCAATGGGAGTCCGACCGACTCGAGTCCGATGGCATACGTGCGCATCGTACTCGTTCGGTCGGGCTGCACGGGTCCGATTCGGTCGGATATCTCTCCGGGTCCAGGTCCGGCTCGGTCGGAGAGATTTCCGGCCCGAATCGGAATCGGCCCCTTAGTTTTAGTATGTTGTCGGCTGCAGAACTTTTTCAAGATGTCATTCGCCGCATAATACAGCCTGTCATGCATGCTTTCAATTACAGTGATGATATATTGGTCTTAGGGGCCACACAAAAGGATTATGATAAAGCTCTTCTCAGTGTGCCATTTACCTGCTGATACAGGTCTCACTTTGAATGGAGAGAAGCGAGTTCCACAAAACAAAACTTAAATTCTTTAGCCGGATCTGGAGTCATTCCCCCATCAGAGAAAGGCTTTGTCAGCCACCTGTCCGCCACAAGATTTTACCATGTTACACTATTTTCTTGGCATGGCCAGCTACTGCTCTAGGTACATATGTGATTTTGCAACAGTAAGTGCCCCATTAAGAGACTTGATGAAACAAAATGCTTCATTTTAATGGTCACATGAATTTGAACAAAGCTTCAAGAATATCAAACATGCAATTGAGAACACCACTGAAATGGCCTACTTTGATCTGAAGATATACGGATGTTGTTGTGGATGCAAGCCCGGTAGGGTTGGGTGCGATCCTTGCCCAACACAATGGGCATCCAAATGCTCAAAAGCATATTGTAGCTTATGCTAGCAGAAGTTTGTCACAAGCTGAACGTGCCTATTCACAACTGCAAAAGAAAGCCTACCTGTGGTGTGGGCTTGTGAACATTTCCACGTGGTTCAATATGGAAAGCATTTCACTCTTCTCACAGATCATCAAGCATTGCTTACTATCTTTGGCAATCCTAAAGTCAAGATGCCCCCTCGCATTGAGAGATGGGGGCTGCGACTGCAGGAATATGACTACACTATTGTGCACCAACCTAGGAAATATCAAAACCCTGCTGACTACTTTTCACGAGTACCAATACAGTGTCATAGTACTACTTACAAAACTGTTGAAGCCTACATTAACTTCATTGTAAAGTCCAGTGCAGCTGCCGCTATATCAGTGGAACAAATCATTGCTGCCACGAGCACAGACAGTGATATGCTAATACTCAAAGACAATATTACACATCAATCCTGGAAACAGCACACTGAGGGCCAGATGTACGACCCGCCAATTTGCGAGTCGCAAATTGCGTCGCATTTGCGACTCGCAATTTGCGTGTCGCAAATTGGTATGCACAACAGTGTCTGAGACACTGTTTGCGATTCCCAATAGGGTCGCAAATTGCGAGGCTCATGAATATTCATGAGCCACTCGCAATTTGCGACCCCATTGGTAATGGCGTGCACTCCCAGGGATGGTGGCCTGCTGGACTCAGCAGACCTCCATGTCTGGGACTGCTTTTAAATAAAGCAGTTTTTTTAAAAATGCAGCCCGTTTTCCTTAATGGAAAACGGGATGCATTTGAAAAATAATAAAATGAAACGTTTTCGTTTCATTTTTTAAGGGCAGGTAGTGGTCCCTGGGACCACTGCCTTCCCTTAAAAAATATTTGGGGGGCCAGTCACAAAGGGAAAGATGTCCCTTGGGGACCCCTTCCCATTTGCGACTCCATTACCACCCTCTTAAAGAGGGTGGTAATTTGCGAGTGTTTTGCAACCGCAGTACCGCAATTCCTAAATAGCGAGTCACAAATAAATTGTGACTCGCTATTTAGGAATTATACATGGCCCTGTGTACTTTTGCATGCGCAAACGGGTCGGAAACCCGTTTGCGCATGCAATTTATGGTCGTACATCTGGCCCTGAACATCTTACAAATGACAGTGAATAGCAGAAATTCAAAAATGTGAAAGATGAATTTTCCATTACCTAAGAGGGGATTGTCTTACGAGGTTCGAGAATTGTCATACCAGAGAGTCTGAGAGCAAGTCATTGAAGTGGCACATGAGGAACATCATGGAATTGTCGCCACTAAGTGACCTGTCCGAGACCGAGTTTGGCTTCCTCATCTTGATTAAAGTGTTGAAAGGGAATTAAAGGCCTGTCATTTGTGCAACTGATTATCTCCCAAACAACCCAGCATCCATTGAACATGTCATATTTTCCAAAGCATGTGTGGGAGGGAATCGCTGTTGACTTTGTTTGGATCTCTTAACAATGGACATCATCTAATGGTAGTCCTTGATGAGCATTCTCGTTTTCCCTTGGTAGAAGACCTCTCGTCAATCACTCAGGATAAAGACATCGAGAGACTAGATGGTATTTTTGTAACATGGGGTGTTCCTTCAATAATTCTGAAGTCCGACAATGGCCCACCTTTCAACAGTCAAGAATTCAAGGACTTTCGTACTCATCTCAAAGTCAAGGATCAAAAAAACACACCTCTTTGGCCACAAGCAAACGGCGTTGTTTCATGTTTTATGAGCACTCTAAAAAAGACTGTTCAATGTGCTGCATTGGAAAAGCTTGAACTCAGATCAGCTCTTCATTCTGCTCTCTTGCATACAGGTTGACTCCCCATTCAACTACAGGTGAAAGTCTTGCAACCCTGATGTTTGGGAGAGCTATGAAGACCAAGTTGTCACAATGGACCACTAAAAGAGTGATGATGAACTTCATCAAACAGATTCATGTCACAAATACAAAACACTGCCTTTACAGAAGGAGACCGAGTCCTTGTCGGACACAAAAGCAAACGCAAGTCTGATGCTGCTTGCTTTTGATGCTGACTCACTGAGTGTTGTGACTGGTAAATGACACGTGATGACTGCTCACGGTCCTGGAAAGTCCATTACGTGAGAATCTTTGCATTTCAAGCACTTGCCTTGACATTTTACAACTCCAGATGTCAGAAGTGAGACTTCTTCACCTGAGAATCCATCCTGGGAGCCCAATAACTGCACCTGTGTCTCTGTCATCAGTGCCAGTCATGGACAATTTTCCTGTATCTCCGCAGCCTCACATGACAAGATCTAAGCAATTGATTTGAGAGCCAAATGACTTATTGAAGAGTTCTGATGTATATATGTAATGTATATATGTATTATGTACTTTTTATTTAACAAAAGTGGAGTTGTCGTGTCTTGTGAGTTAGGGATGACGGGACCCTTTTAGTTCCTGACAGACTCCGTAGACCAGTGACATAAGTACTTGGGTGTGGTTGACAGAATTCATGATGTCGAATGTTCACTTAACGGTTACACGTTAAGGAATAAAGAAGTGTAATTCCAAGATCCGTGTGTGGCATAATCATTTACATGCACCAAGGCTGGAGCAGTACACTACACCCTCAATGCCGGCTTCGTAGAGTATTCATTTTAGGGTGTCATGGTCAACTGTGTCAAAGACAGCTGAGAGGTCCAAGAGAAGTAGTGCAGCAACCCCGTTCCAGTCGACTGTGTTTGCAAGGTCATCCCAGATGGTGAGGAGGGCAGATTCTGTATCTCTTGCTGGGCGGAATTCAGTTTGGTAATCTGAAAGTATGGAGTTATCTTCACTGAACAGTGACATCTGAGCGAATGCTGCTCTTTCTATCAGTTTGCCCAGGAAAGTTTAATTTGTAATTGGTCTGTAGTTGTTGGGGTCATGCGGGTCCAGATTTGTTTGCTTTAATAATAGGCATATGTAGGCAGGGGTGGGGAATTCCTATCTCCCGACGCCCGAGACATCTAGATTTCTTACAAGGGCAAGAGGTTTTAATTTCTAACTTGCCCAAAGGACAAGTAGACAGTCTTACGGTAATCCGATACACAGCTGTTCAACCCTTTTGGTCACAGCCAGTTAATAAGGAGCTCTGAGCAGTTTATTGGGAGTGAAAAGGGTCAATGCAAAAGCTGGGGCTTACACTTTAATTTCCCCAAAGCAGAACAACATCATGATGGAGCCGAGCTCAAAGTTGCAGCTACATATAAAACATCCACAGCACTGTCAGGTAAGAGTCTTTTTGCTTTCTCCCCGAGGCTCGTGTGTGGCTTCCAGGCCCTCCTCTGGTCCTTTCATTTTCTTCGAGCACGGAGCACGAGACGCAGCTCCAGAACACTCACATCACTGGAATGTAAGAGGCTGCCTTAAGGGCCTCTTGGCTCCTGCTCTGACTTTAACCTTGTGACCCCCTGCCTTTTATTCTGTGCTTCACCCTTGAGCCTCAAATCGGCCCCAAGATCCCTCCTCACCCTCGCCTCCGGGGGCCTACAGTAAAGCCCATGCTTTCCCTTGCTCATGCAGCCCCTGCACAACCCTCCTTTGCACTTTGCTTTGCCTGTACACCGTATGTTTCACCCGGTGCCTGTACTTGCTAATCCCACCCCCTCTGCTGCCCCCTCTGACTGCCCTGACCCGATCCCCTTGGCCTCTCATATCTTATCTCATCCAGGGCTTACATTAAAGTTCATTAGTTTCCCCATGGGGAATTCATGCAATCCTCAGGCGCACCCTCATTTCTCTCCTTGCACTGGACCTCTCGTCTCACTTTGTGCATGCACCAGGGGCATCTGAACACGCCGCTGTAGCAGCTACAGCAGCTGTGGAGTTCTTAATGGGCCTCTTCTTTCTGCAGGTCCAGGCAAAGGTTCATAATTGACATGAAAGGGTGGCTGGATATATACATGGATGAATGAGTGAAAGGATGGATGTAAGGATGGATGAGTGAAAGAATGGATGGATGGATGAGTGAATGGGTGGATGAGTGCAAGGGTGAATGAATTGATGGATGGGGTGAAAGTGGATGGATGAGTGAAAGGATGGATGGTTGAATAAAAGGGTGGATTGATGGATGAGAGAGTGGATGAATGGCTGATGGAGTGGGTGGATGAATGGCTGATGGAGTGGGTGGATGGATGGATGGCTGGGTGGATGGATGGATGGATGGCTGGGTGGATGGATGGATGGATGGCTGGGTGGATGGCTGGGTAGATGGATGGGTGGATGGGTGGCTGGGTGGAAGGATGGATGGCTGGGTGGAAGGATGGATGGCTGGGTGGAAGGATGGATGGCTGGGTGGAAGGATGGATGGATGGATGGCTGGGTGGAAGGATGGATGGCTGGGTGGAAGGATGGATGGCTGGGTGGAAGGATGGATGGCTGGGTGGAAGGAAGGATGGATGGCTGGGTGGAAGGATGGATGGCTGGGTGGAAGAATGGGTGAAAGGATGTGGAAGGATGGATGGCTGGGTGGAAGGCTGGGTGGATGGATGGCTGGGTGGATGGATGGCTGGGTGGATGGATGGATTGATTGATGGGTGGATGGATGGATGGGTGGAAGGATGGATGGGTGGATGGCTGGGTGGAAGGATGGATGGATGGATGGGTGGAAGGATGGATGGATGGCTGGGTGGAAGGATGGATGGCTGGGTGGAAGGATGGATGGCTGGGTGGAAGGATGGATGGCTGGGTGGAAGGATGGATGGATGGGTGGCTGGGTGGGTGGATGGATGGCTGGGTGGAAGGATGGCTGGGTGGATGGATGGATGGGTGGGTGGATGGATGGATGGATGGGTGGATGGATGGGTGGATGGATGGATGGAAGGAAGGATGGAAGGAAGGATGGAAGGATGGATGGATGGATGGATGGATGGAAGGATGGATGGATGGAAGGATGGATGGAAGGATGGATGGAAGGATGGATGGCTGGGTGGAAGGATGGATGGCTGGCTGGGTGGAAGGATGGATGGCTGGCTGGGTGGAAGGATGGATGGCTGGCTGGGTGGAAGGATGGATGGCTGGGTGGAAGGATGGATGGCTGGGTGGATGGATGGCTGGGTGGATGGATGGGTGGATGGATGGATGGATGGGTGGATGGATGGCTGGGTGGATGGCTGGGTGGATGGGTGGATGGATGGATGGGTGGATGGATGGATGGGTGGGTGGATGGGTGGGTGGGTGGATGGATGGATGGGTGGGTGGATGGGTAGATGGGTGGATGGGTGGGTGGATGGGTGGATGGATGGATGGGTGGATGGATGGGTGGATGGGTGGATGGATGGGTGGGTGGATGGATGGATGGGTGGATGGGTGGGTGGGTGGGTGGGTGGGTGGAAGGATGGAAGGATGGAAGGGTGGAAGGATGGATGGGTGGAAGGATGGATGGGTGGAAGGATGGATGGGTGGAAGGATGGATGGGTGGAAGGATGGATGGGTGGAAGGATGGATGGGTGGATAGATTGATGGGTGGATAGTTGAGTGAAACGGTGGATGGAGGGATGAGTGAAAGGGTGGATGGATATGAGTGGAAAGGAGGATGGAGGGGTGAAAGATGGAAGAGCAAAAGGATGGCTAGATGGAGGGATGAGTGAAAGAGTGGATGGATATGAGTGAAAGGGTGGATGGAGGGGGTGAAAGTGGATGGATGGATGAGTGGAAGGAAGGAGGGATGGATGAGTTTGAATGATAGATTTGGAGCTGGAAGGATAGGTTTGGCCCCAAGGGCGTTGTCAACCACTCGCTTTAGCAGGTACAGCGGGGGTGGAGCTCTTGATGAGCCTCTTCTGTCTGCAGCTAAGCAGACAAAGGCCCATAATTAACGTGTAAGGGTGAGTGAGTGAAAGGATGGATGTGTGGGTGAAAGAGTGGATAGATATGAGTGTTAGTGTGGCTTGCTAGATGGATGAATGAGTGAAAGGATGGATGAGTGACAGGGATGGTGGATGGACGATGGATGTGTTGAAGGAAAGGGTGAAAAGATAGATGGGTTGCAGGGTGGATGGATCAGTAAGCGAAAGGATGGATGAGTGAAAGGGTAAATTGATGGATGAGCAGAAGGATGGAAGAGTGAAAGGGTAAATTGATGGATGAGCGGAAGAATGGGTGAGCGAAAGGATGGACAGATGGCTGAGATGGATGGATGGGTATGTTTGGGGATGGATGGGTAGATTTGGATATGGATGGGCGGATGGATGGATTGACAAACAGAATGGTGAAAGGCTGATGAAAGAATGAATGGAAGCCAATGTAAAGCTGAAATGCTAGAGATCAGTGGGTGAATGAAAGGATGAATGGGTAGATCTGCAGAAAAGAGGCAAAATAAGGAAATCACTAGTATTCAAATCCTTCTATACTATGAGCCTGACATAACCAGAGAGGCTATTATTCGAGCTCTTCTATAATGAGTGCTGCCATTATTTGACGGTGCACTACATGATGGCACCAAAGGGACAAGTGGATTTTGTACAGGACAAGTAGATTTATGAAGCTACCTGTCCCATGGACAAGTAGATATTTTAATAAATTCCACACCCCTGGTAGGCATTATTTAGGTCTTCTGGAAATATTTCTGTAATTAAATATTATTGATGATTATTCTTACTGGTGTGGTAGCAGAGGTAGATAAAATAATGTTCTTGAAAATTTGTGGTGGACAAGGGTCAGAAGGGCCAGATCCATAAATTTGCTTTGTGATATTTGCTTGAAGGAAAACAGAGGCTGGGTTATCCTACTCTTGGAGTGGATTTTTGGAAATGGGTTGGTGCTTGTGGTTTTCCTTTGTTTTAAATAGGAGTCCAACATGTCTGCTTCAGTTGTGTAATGATTTGCCAGTTTGTTCGCAAAATCTTGAGTAATGGGATGAGTTCCTTCTGGGTATTTAGGTTTATGAAATTACGTGCAAATTTTATAAAATTCTTTATTTGCACATTTTGCATTTTGTCTGAATAGTACCTTTTTTTACCTTATTTGATTGTTGATTTGTATAGTCTGTTAAGTTTGAGTTCGCGAAGTTTGTTTTGAGTCCGGTGCGTTGCATTTTATAATTTTTTTTTTTTTTAGTTCTGTATTTCTCCAAGGTACTTGTTTTCTTTTGTCCTGTTTTCTTGTTCTTAGTGTTATTAGGATATCAAAAGCTTCCTGAAGCCACTCAAAGGTTCTGAACAGAATTTATTGTGTTTAGATCTATATTGGATGTGTCTTGTATTTCTAAGTAATCAAAACTGAGTTTATTCCACGGTCGATAGGTGGATGCATGTAAGGTGTTCTTAAGTGTGTTGATTTGTGGTGTTTTATGTTGGAAAGCTACCAAATGGTGGTCTGACTGTGATTGGAGTAATCTTTTGAAAGGTAACAAGTTCTGCATTTGCAAAAATGACATCAAGGATATGTCCAGCGATGTGTGTGGGTTTGTGTGCATTCTGATGTAGGTGTGACTAGGCCAGTGATAATAGTTCTGGATGGGGCATATTGGTTCGTCAAACCAAATGCTTAGGTCACCAAGAATGTATAGGTTGGAGTGTAGTGTAACAAGGTTTGAAACTTTGTCTAGAAACGTGTCTGGGAATTTTGCATTGCTAGGTGGTGATCTGTAAAGGAGGAGGACGTTTAGGAGGAAATTGGTGTAGGGTTGCATCTGGTGATGAGGGTCTCACAACCTTGTATGGAAATGTCGTCAGCTTTGGTGAGATTAATTGTTTGCTTGAATAAAACTGCTAGTCCACCTCCTCTTTTGCTTATATGATTTTGTGTGATAGTTTGAAAGCCTGGAGAAACAACTTCATGCAGCAATGGAGCCATGTGGTCTCCCAACCATGATTCAGTTATGAAGAGTAAGTCAGGTTGTGTGTCAGTTAGCAGGCCGTAATGTGGTGCTTGTTTTTAAAGAGTGATCAAGCATTTATTGGTAGACAGTTTAGAGATTGTGTTTTGGTGGTGATGTGACTTTGTTTTCTAGAAGAGTGAGCAGTATCTTTTGAACTTGTAGCAAATGTGTCATTAGTGCTAAAAATACAGCAGGTTTCAAATAGTGTGCCACAACACTAACAGTGGGTTAAGCAATAAAGTGCACAGTGCGGTACATCAATATTGATACCTACAGAAAGTTCAAAGTGCTACCATGTCTCCAACCTGGACAACAAACCCTTGCCTTTTTAAATTTCATAATCAGGACATGACCCAGTCAAAACTAGGGTGATAAAGTGCAACAATCAGCCGAACAGTGGGTAATAGGCGAAAGACATAAATCCCATTGCAACTTGTCAACGTTAAAAACAGCAACAAAACACCATGTAGGGGCAGCATCACCACAAATGTACCCACAAGTGGACTTAGCAATAAAGTGCACGATGGAGTAGGACAAAGTCAATGACACCAGTGTGTACAGGGTGCTGCCAGTTCCCCAAATACAGCCCCAGCAGATCCATGTCTTTTTATGCATCTTGGTCCACTAAGAAAGAAAGTACCAAAGTCAGATAATATGGTGCTTCAGCCAATCTGGCCTGAGGGACATTGTTTTAGTGCCCACTAGGATGCTTGTGACCTTGCCAGCCGGGATAGAAGGTGCCAAACTTCACCCAGTTTAGTGCATAGTGCACCCTTTAGCAGCCCAGCTGGCAGAGGCCAATTGTGCAGACCAGCACCATTCCATTTGCGTCATTCTTGACGCATACAAAGTTTAGTGATCCAGTTCTGGAGGTACCCTTGCCTTTATCAGGTTTTTGAAAATATCAAAAAATTGCACCAGTTGGATGTTCAACATAAGGTTTTGCGCGTTTAAGGACTCTACAAACGTGGCCCTACAGGTTCTTATTCCTTAGGAGATGAACTCATTGCATAACAGGGTCCTCCGGTGAACAAGTAAGCGCAGGCAAAGGCAGATGATATGTAACAATGTTTCCTTTGCTACATGGCATAGTCAACACCTCTTATCCTCCAGTTGACCCTTAAACTGCCATTTGGGTATATAGTCCATATTTGAAAGCAGGCAAAATATCATTTCCAGAAACTTTCTCTTAATGTTAAAATAGTATGCTGCCTCATAATAAAACAACTCTATTTGGGCTTCAAAGGAGTTTAGCACCAGCCACCAGTGTGCTCGCTTGGCTAGGGTTCTTTTGTCATCCAGCAGACTTTTTGACTGAATGTATTTGTTCACAGTTTTCTTAAAAACTACTCACTTGTGTCAAATTGCCATCGCTGACCGAGGCTCAGACTTTCAATACCATCTTGTAGATACTTTTTATAACATCCTTTGCCTCTTTTGAAGATTTATTTCAGACCACACAAAGTGCACCACAGTGTCTTTAGGGGCATTCCTCATTTTGTGGCAATATTTTACAATGGTCCCCTGTTTGACTAGAGATTGCTTTTCCAGAGGAAAGTCAAGTCTAACTTGAGCAGGCGATGCCAACCTCGGGAGACAAAATATTTGTTTGTAGGTCTGTATTATGGGTTTGTCCAGAAGGTTTGCGTCATGGCCTAGTATTAGCTTGCTTCCATACGATAGTGTTGAGGACAGTTTTGATTTAATCACCGTGATAAGAGGCTTGCGATTCTAACCCCATAAGCTTTTGGCTAAAATTTGGAAGGCAACAGTTAGAGCAGTTGCATTCCCTTTAATGCCTTCCTTTTGGGGGCATAGGATATCCTCCAATGCAACTTGATGCCCAGAAATGTGTATGTAGATATTTCTTGTGTTGGGGACCCTTTTAGCAGCCATTTGCCCTGCTTGATAATGCGCCAGTTTTGGGAGATCACTTTTGTCTTCTTGAGATTGATCTGAAGCATTTTGTTATCAGTGTACTCAGCGAGCCGATTAATCAATGTTTGCAATCAGACTTGCGTGTTACTCAATAAAAGCAAATCTGCATAAGGCTATTTGACATGAGCAGTCCTCCAAGGCACAGGACATGTGACGCCACCTCATCAAAAGTCAGTGGGAGATCTGAGATGGATAGATTAAACAGGAGTGACGCAAGCACATACCCCTGTTTCAGACAGACTGAGGTTCCCACTTCCCTGGACAGGTGACTCCCACCCCCAACTTTGATCCTGAACCATGTCTCCATATATAGCAGCCTTATTGCCTACAGTGAATTTTGCAGGATCCCCCATAGCAGTAGTTTTCCTCACAGTTTTTCACTTGGCACGCGCTCAAAGAATATCAAAAAGGAGGGAATAGGGGCGCTTATAGGTCCAGCATGCGTGCCCCCGGGGGATCAAGCAACCGGATATGGTATGCAGTTCCTTAGAGAGAGAAGAAGAGGAAGAGGCTGGGTCTGTCTAACACCCTAACCCTCTGGTGGAGACAGGGTGTCTTCCACTTTGGGATTTGGGGCCCTTACACACCTGGCTGGGTGTCATGCTTCGTCATAGGGCATGCTCCTCGTCAGGCCGGAGCTGCAATGCCTGACGGGCACCCTTTGAGGGGCTCTTTATTGGAGATCTTTTTGTCCCAAGCCAGTGGGTGCAGTGTGGGTATAGGGCGTCGTAGTGTAGATGTGGGTACAAGGTGTGCGGGGAATTGTACAAAAAGAGCTAAAATGAGGCACAGTGGTACTCCAAATCCAATTTAATCAGCGAGAACACTGGTCTCAATTAAAATCAGAAAAGGTGTGCCACCACTGAGATAATGGACAGTGGTGGCTATGGAATGGTGGTCGACATGCTTCTTGCCTAATGTGTCTGGAGGATTACGTGGCAATTAATCAGGACCAAGTTAATACTATCTACACAGTGATTGGTTCCAGTATTAGTGTCAGATGTGAAGCAAGCACTTAAAGCAACCTAACAATGAGGTACCTTATTAGTAGACCAACCTAAAACCAAAAACAGAAATGAAAACAACATAAATCATAATGAACAGCATTAAAAACAGCCTCTGGGGAGACAACATGCAAATCTACATGCTCAGGTGGTTAGTAGAACTCATAAGTGGTAAGCTTTGTGAAAAAGGAAGAAACATTGTGGCAAACGTGTAGCACATCTAAGGACTGAGGTAAATGTGGTGGTAGAACAACCACCGTGGTGCATTTACGTTTTGTGGTTCTGAGTTCTGTGGTGTACCAACTGGCCTGTTTGTTGAATCTATTGAATTTGGTGTGTTTGACGGGGGCAATTCTGTCGGCGCAATCATTGATCCAGGCGTGGAGTTGTTCTTAACAGCCTGTTCTAGGTTGGTTGTGGTGTCAGGGTGGGAGGTGTTGAGGGCCTTTGTCCACTGGCTCTCTGATACTATGTTCCAGCAGCGGTGTGGGGTGCTGGGCGGGCTGATGGCAGTGCTGGGGGATACTGTGATGGTGAAGTGGACGATGAAGTGGTCTGTCCAGCTGAGCTCGGTGACATGGCTGTACTTGGCTCTATCGCTGGCTATGAAGATGGGGTTGAACATGTGTCCTGTGTTGTGTGTGGGGTTGGTGACTAGTTGGTTGAGACCCATGTTGTTCATGCTTTCGAGGAGGTTGGCTGTATTGGTGTTGTTAAGGTCACTGAGGTAAGAATTGAGGTCTCCAAGGAAGATGTAGTGTTTGAAGTCAATGGCGAGTGGGGCAATGAATTAGAGGTTGGCATCACAGAAACTGGGGCATGGTCCAGGAGGTCCGTGAGTAAGGGTGCCTCTGATGGTGGTTTTGCCATTGGTTTGGAGTTGGAACTTGAGGTGTTCCATGATCAGGGTGGTGTCATCTGCAGGGTTGGTGCAGTGGATGGTTTCTTTGTGGATAATGGCGATTCGACCTCCATGTTTGGTAATGCAGTCCCGGTGTGCTATCTTGTAGCCATCGGGCATTGCTGGGGTGATGTCAGGTGCGAATGCAGGGTTGAGATAGGTCTCATTGAGGAAGATGATGTCAGGTGATGGTGTCCCAGATCTCAGCAGCATGTTTGCAGAGTGATCGGGCGTTGAGTAGGAGGCAGTGGAGTTATTCTGAAGCAGTCATGGTCGGCGTGGTGGTAGTTATCATGCATGCAGATGTTCTGGTGTTGCAGGAGAAGAGACAGTGGCGGTAGAAAAATGGTCCTACTGTTGATTGTGGAGAGGTGCAGCAGCAGTTGTTTTTGCAGAGTTTGGGGTCCAGGGCTCGGAACTCGGCGGTACTATCTACCAGTAGCGGGAGAGCCAAGGTTCCTGGCACTGGGCGCGGACTAGGCATGGATGGGTGCAGACAGGCTTGTCATTGGTGTGTCTGCTGCACACGTCCGCCGTGTTCCTGCTCAATGGGGTCACGCTGCTGCGCATATGACGAAGTGCTCTATTAATCCTTGATATAATAAGACGGATTCTCCTCAGGGTAGCGATGATTCATTTTGGGTAGATCCTTGCACTTTTATACAGACTTTTTGCAGAGTATTTTGCCACTAAATACTCCATGAAACTTTCCCAGGCCTTTTTTGATTTTGGCTCACTAGTTGAGGCAGCTTTATAGGTCTCCACAACAGCAGCTGCCAGTTCTTAGACGTTGTATACATCTCATTTGAGACGTTTTAGGTTTTCTGTGTGCACCTCCTCTAGCAAAGTTCTAGCCAGCCCAAGCATGCTCGGATTAGCTCTAATCCTGATGTATTGAAGCTGATAATCAATCTCACTGCATTGGTCAATTTTGAAGTCTATAATTTGACTGTATAAACTGTGATTTGCCAAGGTATAATCTAGATAGGAAACCGTTTATCGTCATGGAACCTGCCCCCAGTAACAGGACATTACCTGTGCAGGATCTGCAGCACCTGTGCATCCACAAGACACACTAAGACACTACAACTGGGAGAGTTCACCTGGCAACAGAGACAACACACAAACTGTAACACGTAGGGGCCGATTCCGATCTCGGTCGGAGGCGCACCCAATACTATTCGGTCGGGAAAAAGCCATGCGAAAGCCAGTTACCCGACCGATCCGTACAGCACACCGAACGAGCAAGTACGATGCGCACAACAGCAAAAATCCCGGCCGAGCCGTACTCACCCAAACCAGGTCCTGTTCTCCGACCGAGGCGAATCCGGAAACGCCGAATCGAGTCGCACGGAAGGGAAAATGCAGCCCCGTCCGGCCGGACAAGTACGATGCGCTTTCCGTACGCGCCGAACCCGTCGCTACGCACGGCACGTCAAAGCATCCGGGAGAGGCGCACATAAGCTCCGAATCGCGCCACAACACGATCCACGGCTACGAGACGAACACAGCACAGACGAGGACGACGCGAAGCGACGAGGACGAAGCGAAGCGACGAGGACGAAGCCAAGCGACGAGGACGACGCGAAGCAACGAGAAGGACGAACGACACGAACCAACCATGAATCCCTTCGTCCCGATCATACCAATATTCTACATCTACTACCGGAACAGGCACGGACGCGTACGGCGCAGAAGGTAAGTCAGACACCAACCACAAAACACATACAACACGTACACGACACATCACACACATACACTGGGAATCTGAATATACTTACACCAGCAACAGCAGCACCATAGGGGCGGGATGCCCATCACCAATGCCACATATGCACACAGGGGCCTGAATGCGCGCCACCACCCCAACCCAGGGGGGGCTGGATGCCAACCACCACAACCACCCTTAGCCAGGGGGGTGCCAGATGCCCACCACCACTACCACCCTTAGCCAGGGGGGGCTGGATGCCTACCACTACTACCACCCTCACCCAGGGCGGGCTGGATGCCTACCACCACCCTTAGCCAGGGGGGGCTGGATGCCTACCACTACTACCACCCTCACCCAGGGGGGCAGGATGCCTACCACTACTACCACCCTCACCCAGGGGGGGCAGGATGCCTACCACTACTACCACCCTCACCCAGGGGGGGCAGGATGCCTACCACTACTACCACCCTTAGCCAGGGGGGGCTGGATGCCTACCACTACTACCACCCTCAACCAGGGGGGGCTGGATGCCTACCACTACTACCACCCTTAGCCAGGGGGGCTGGATGCCTACCACTACTACCACCCTTACCCAGGGGGGGCTGGATGCCCACCACTACTACCACCCTTAGCCAGGGTGGCAGGATGCCTACCACTACTACCACCCTTAGCCAGGGTGGCAGGATGCCTACCACTACTACCACCCTTAGCCAGGGTGGCAGGATGCCTACCACTACTACCACCCTTAGCCAGGGGGCAGGATGCCTACCACTACTACCACCCTTAGCCAGGGGGCAGGATGCCCACCACTACTACCTCCCTTAGCCAGGGGGCAGGATGCCTACCACTACTACCACCCTTAGCCAGGGGGGCAGGATGCCCACCACTACTACCACCCTCACCCAGGGGGCAGGATGCCCACCACTACTACCACCCTCACCCAGGGGGGCAGGATGCCCACCACTACTACCACCCTTAGCCAGGGGGCAGGATGCCCACCACTACTACCACCCTCACCCAGGGGGGCAGGATGCCCACCACTACTACCACCCTCACCCAGGGGGGCAGGATGCCCACCACTACTACCACCCTTAGCCAGGGGGCAGGATGCCCACCACTACTACCACCCTCACCCAGGGGGCAGGATGCCCACCACTACTACCACCCTTAGCCAGGGGGGCTGGATGCCTACCACTACTACCACCCTTAGCCAGGGGGCAGGATGCCCACCACTACTACCACCCTCACCCAGGGGGCAGGATGCCCACCACTACTACCACCCTTAGCCAGGGGGCAGGATGCCCACCACTACTACCACCCTTAGCCAGGGGGCAGGATGCCTACCACTACTACCACCCTTAGCCAGGGGGCAGGATGCCCACCACTACTACCACCCTCACCCAGGGGGGCAGGATGCCCACCACTACTACCACCCTCACCCAGGGGGGCAGGATGCCCACCACTACTACCACCCTTAGCCAGGGGGGCAGGATGCCCACCACTACTACCACCCTCACCCAGGGGGGCAGGATGCCCACCACTACTACCACCCTCACCCAGGGGGGCAGGATGCCCACCACTACTACCACCCTTAGCCAGGGGGCAGGATGCCCACCACTACTACCACCCTCACCCAGGGGGCAGGATGCCCACCACTACTACCACCCTTAGCCAGGGGGCTGGATGCCTACCACTACTACCACCCTTAGCCAGGGGGCAGGATGCCCACCACTACTACCACCCTCACCCAGGGGGGCAGGATGCCCACCACTACTACCACCCTTAGCCAGGGGGCAGGATGCCCACCACTACTACCACCCTTAGCCAGGGGGCTGGATGCCTACCACTACTACCACCCTTAGCCAGGGGGCAGGATGCCTACCACTACTACCACCCTTAGCCAGGGGGCAGGATGCCCACCACTACTACCACCCTCACCCAGGGGGGCAGGATGCCCACCACTACTACCACCCTCACCCAGGGGGGCAGGATGCCCACCACTACTACCACCCTTAGCCAGGGGGCAGGATGCCCACCACTACTACCACCCTTAGCCAGGGGGCAGGATGCCCACCACTACTACCACCCTCACCCAGGGGGGCAGGATGCCCACCACTACTACCACCCTCACCCAGGGGGGCAGGATGCCCACCACTACTACCACCCTTAGCCAGGGGGCAGGATGCCCACCACTACTACCACCCTCACCCAGGGGGCAGGATGCCCACCACTACTACCACCCTCACCCAGGGGGGCAGGATGCCCACCACTACTACCACCCTTAGCCAGGGGGCAGGATGCCCACCACTACTACCACCCTCACCCAGGGGGCAGGATGCCCACCACTACTACCACCCTTAGCCAGGGGGCTGGATGCCTACCACTACTACCACCCTTAGCCAGGGGGCAGGATGCCCACCACTACTACCACCCTCACCCAGGGGGCAGGATGCCCACCACTACTACCACCCTTAGCCAGGGGGCAGGATGCCCACCACTACTACCACCCTTAGCCAGGGGGCAGGATGCCTACCACTACTACCACCCTTAGCCAGGGGGCAGGATGCCCACCACTACTACCACCCTCACCCAGGGGGGCAGGATGCCCACCACTACTACCACCCTCACCCAGGGGGGCAGGATGCCCACCACTACTACCACCCTTAGCCAGGGGGCAGGATGCCCACCACTACTACCACCCTTAGCCAGGGGGGCTGGATGCCTACCACTACTACCACCCTTAGCCAGGGGGCAGGATGCCTACCACTACTACCACCCTTAGCCAGGGGGGCAGGATGCCCACCACTACTACCACCCTCACCCAGGGGGGCAGGATGCCCACCACTACTACCACCCTCACCCAGGGGGGCAGGATGCCCACCACTACTACCACCCTTAGCCAGGGGGCAGGATGCCCACCACTACTACCACCCTCACCCAGGGGGCAGGATGCCCACCACTACTACCACCCTTAGCCAGGGGGCAGGATGCCCACCACTACTACCACCCTCACCCAGGGGGCAGGATGCCCACCACTACTACCACCCTTAGCCAGGGGGCTGGATGCCTACCACTACTACCACCCTTAGCCAGGGGGCAGGATGCCCACCACTACTACCACCCTCACCCAGGGGGGCAGGATGCCCACCACTACTACCACCCTTAGCCAGGGGGGCAGGAAGCCTACCACTACTACCACCCTTAGCCAGGGGGCTGGATGCCTACCACTACTACCACCCCCACTCATAGGATGGACAATGCATGACACAACAAGCACACCACAACCTAGGGAATGCAAGATTAAGACATCCCCCACCACCATGACAAGCGTGTGAGCAGGCTGTGTCAAATGCCTACAACACCGAACATGACATTGAACATACAATGTGACCCCTAGCACATGTGCCACACATATATGTGTGTGGCACCCACAATGCAAGCAGCCCATGACCATTGTGGCAATGGGGCCTAAACCCCCATCATCACAGTGACCAAAAGGCAAGTGTGGGGTCCATAGCTGAAGCACATTTTGACCATTGTGGCAATGGGGTCTAAACCCCCATCATCACAGTGACCAAAAGGCAAGTGTGGGGTCCATAGCTGAAGCACATTTTGACCATTGTGGCAATGGGGTCTAAACCCCCATCATCACAGTGACCAAAAGGCAAGTGTGGGGTCCATAGCTGAAGCACATTTTGACCATTGTGGCAATGGGGTCTAAACCCCCATAATCACAGTGACCAAAAGGTAAGTGTGGGGTCCATAGCTGAAGCACATTTTGACCATTGTGGCAATGGGGTCTACACCCTCATCATCACAGTGACCAAAAGGTAATTGTTGACAAAGAAAGAGCTGCAACTGCCAAACTGCATGGATCATTCCTGGTCACAGAACCAAAAACTCATCTGTGGCAAAGTAGTGTATGTGTCCCATTGCAACATAAATTGGGGGAGCCAAATACTGCAGTGCAAATGAAACATTCCTTTGGCCATGTGCAGACAAACAACACCCATGGGGGCTGAGACCGTCAACAGTCATCAATGACACAATGACAGAAGTGACCATCAGAATGCAGACCCACATATTTGCACCAATGGGCACACAAATGCAGATACCCTGTGGAGACAGCAGATGTGAGGTGAACAGATACCATACCATGGCAGCAATGGGACACACAAACCATGATCACTGTGCTGACCGATGACCTAGGAGTCCCAGGGACAGCAGGGGAAACACACCAAACAACATACAGCCAATGGCACACCCAAGATATGCCAATGCAGTGGTGCAGATGCACAAACACAAACAGGCAGACCAACACTGTCATCATACACAGCAGGTGAGGGGTGGGGGTGCCAGTGTCCCCAGGCAACAACACAACACATGAGGAGAGCTGAATACCAATCATACAGATGTGCATACACTGCCACACTAAGGTAACTCATGGATCCAAATCCCCTATGTGGGCAAGCAGGCATTGACAGGTGAGAGGGAGCACAAAACACACATGTCACACAGGCACGTAGGAACAACAACTGACACAGCAAGTCACAGACACACCACAGCACCACCCCCAGGGCCCCCACAATGTGGTGACCCTGGGCTGAAGAAAAATACCACTGTGATGACAAAGCTAAATGTCGTTCACACTGTGAACCACAGTCAGGTGTCCTGAGCAACTAACTACCATCACACCTACACAAGCACAAATCAATCAGCATGGCCAGTAAGCCAAGGCCAACATGGAGGCAGGGGACTAGCCGGGCAACAACTCTCATCTGCACACACTCAAGACCACACCCCTCGACCTCCAACAATGTGCAGCAGTGAAGTACACATGCACTGGTGACATTGCACATGCACCCATTACTATTCCAGGGTGGTGGGTGGGAACCAAGGTGTAGAAACACATCACACATGGACACTCAACAAGACTCCTGAATGTCTGACACACTGCACACTACGCTGTACATGGACATGACGGCAATACCACACCGACCAATGGGATCCCAGCCACAGTCACACACCAATGAAGAAGCCAAGGTCACCCACAAAGAACACACATAGACAACAACCAACATTGCAGCCCGGACCCTAAGGAGTGCCAGCAGTCACACACACAACGTGTCACAATCACTGAAAGATAACACAAACTGGAAATCACATGACAGGGGCAAACAACAAGTGCCAAAGGGAAACCTGACTGTGACCCATCTGCGTCAGCACACAAACTCTGCCCTGACAGCAAACACACCTATGGGTGACACCCTGATGACCAGTAATGTGCCATGCACCCACATCACAGAGAACACAGGGAGAAGACTTTGGGGGAACATAGCTCAAGTCAGCAAGCATCACAAACAGGTACAACACTAGGGATCACAGCATGCGCAGATGAATGGAAGTGAACACACAGACATGCACATACAACACACACCTTGGGCGCAGGCAATGTCACACGTGTACACACTGCCATGAGGGGACTCCACTCCTGTGTGAGGAAAGCTGTGCCATATGTTGCCTCAGTAGGGCCCCATCATGTCAGCTGAGCACTTGGTCACACAATCAACAATTAGCACCAAATGAGGGCTCCCATTACATCAGCCTGGTCATGGATGTGCCAACGGAATCATCAGCACAGATCCAACACACTTGTATAGCAATGTTGCACTGACTACACGGATGAGTCCCTCCCCATTGATGCCCAAACCTGCATGTCCACTGGAGATGGCAACACGGTCAGGGAAGTAGACAAATGCAACGATGGCAGGCACAACAGATGTGCAGGGGTGGAAGCCACAGATATGAAATTGCCAATGTAAGTAGGAAACCCATTGCCAAATACTGAACACATGACACCCTCAGATGCTGCTATTGATGACATGGATACACCACATGATAGGACACATTCCCCTGGACCACATGGGTTCCTGCACAGTAACACTTCATAATCATGAGACCAGATATCACCATCACTGCAGCAAGGGCATGGTTAGCTGCACCAACAACATGTACATCTGAAGCATGAGCACTAGAGAAAAGAAAGTTGCTTTATTCAGCATATGTGTTGAGGCCAAACGAAGTCCTGAAAAAGAGCAAAGGCCAATGGCCAGTCCATTGTCAAAGTTCAAACAGGGTGACACTGGCAGATGTCACCCTACGCATGCCTGCACAATACCAGGGACAATCCACTAGGAGGGGCAACCGGGGGGCAGGCCAGGCACCGCAGGGACAGGATCAGGGCTCACCAGGGGGAGTCAGGGAAGGGGTGGTGGGTGCTGGAGAGCCACTGACAACGGCAGTGGAGGTGTCTGACATGGTGTGTGCCGGCACAACTGGGGGGCATGACACAGATGTCGTGGGTGCCGGCACAACTGCAGTGGACCCTGCAGATGGGGTGGACAGGTCCGCCACTGCAGTGCCCAAGTCAGACAGGGCGGTAGTGGACTCCACTGCAGTGCCTACCTCCAGGGGAGGAGAATGGGGAACAGGCAAGGTGGGTTGGACAGAGGGGGGACACCCTCACCACATCAGTGGCACAGACAAGCGCAGCGGGGGTGTGGTGCTGGGAGAGCAAGTGGCAGGGGGAGAAGGCCGGAGCATCTTGGGGATGGTATATCTGTGGGTGGGGGAACCTGGGGCAGGGTGTGGTGGGGGCACCTGTGCAGTGGGGGCCTGAGGGATGGAGGACGGAGACCTTGTGCCTGAGCTGCAGGGCGGTGGCGGGGTCTTGCTCTTAGCACTCCGGGGGACTTGCGGGTGGGGGCCTCAGTCCGTCTGCGCCTGGGGGAGGGTGTCCGGGGGCGAGGGGCACTCTGCTCCGTGTGGGTGGGCTTCCTCTTCCCCCGGGATGCTGGAGCAGCTTCATCGGTGGGGAAGAGGCCGAGGTCACAGAGGAAGAGCTGCTGTGACTTTGGGGTTGCAGGTGAGGCAAGGGAGGGTGCTTTGGAGGGAGAGGGAACTGAGGACTGCGCAGTGCATGTGGATGCGTGTGTGTGTTCCAGGGCCCCATCCCCTGTGAGTCTGGCTTCAGTCCCCTGAATGTGCGTGCGTGTGCGTTTTGTCATTGGCGTGTGTGTCAGTGTGCTGGATGTGTGTGTGCTGGTGTGTGCCAGTGTGTGTGTGCCTGGGATGGGTAAGGTGCTGGGGAGTGTGGATGGAGCAGAGGCAGGAGGGGTGAGGGACCGTTTGAGGAGGGACACTGCTGCCGTCAGGGAGGAGTCCATGGACCTATTGCCCCTCTGTAGGTCAGACATGCCCGATGAGATGCCCTCCATGAACGACACCAGCTGAGTCAACAGCGCGGTGTGCGCATGGAGGACACTCAGCATGGCTGTCTGCCCTACATGGAGCTGGCGAAGGAGGTACACAGACTCCTCACTCAGGGCAGCAGGGGACACAGGGGCAGGGGGTGCGGTGCCTGGCCCAAAGGAGACACGCTCCCGGACATGGGAGCCTCCACGGACCTGGGGAATGGGAGCCGATGGGAGGGCGGTGGTGGTGCTGGTGGTGGCGGGGACAGCAACACTAGCTGGGGTGTGGTGGCTGCTGACACCCGCCTCCACAAGGGAGTCATCCTCCGAGTTGCTCTGGTCCTCAGCTGAGGTGGATGCTGCTGAGGACTCCTCGGTGTGGCTCCCCTCGCCCTCCGTGCCACTGGGTCCCTCCGACCACTCCTCGGCTGCTGACCCAGTCTGGCTCTCCGGCTCCTCCTGGTCCGTGGAGCTGTCCCCTTCCGTGGCCGTGGATGTATCTGCAAACAATGGGGAAACAGACAGACATCAGTCACCTGCACATAACGCACACACCACTGTGAGCACAGCACATCACAGAGCAAGCCCTGGCATCATTAGTTGTACATTGCTAAAAGTGCACTAATTGAACAGGAGAAGTCAATTGTCAGTCTGATGCCAAGCATGGCACTCACATCCCACATGGCCTTGCACCCATCTGTCTGGTGTCTGTTGGATTGCAACACCCCAGTGTTGACACATGCACCAAGTACACAGTAGTTGGACAGTGCAGAGGACACGGTGTGGACACATCACAGCTCTTGCCACTGAGTCAGTACAGGTTTACGGATGTAAGGGATGCCCAGAGTCAAATAGGAAATGCATGTGATGCATACCAGCGACAGACACCATGATGCACCCATGTCCTGATAGCCAGCGCCACTATGGTGTGCATGTAGCACATGTCACTCCCCTGCAGGATCACCAATCAGTAGACACATGCCATGGCGGAGGCATGACTGCAAAGTCATACATCACTGTCTCAGTGATGTATGACTTTGCAGCCAGACAACAACACTCTGCACTGTGTCACAATAGTAGGTCATGGGGAATGCAAGTCCTGGAGCTGCACAAGTGCACATGTACATCCCCCCACAACACATCCTCTTAACCCTCATCTGTCCAGGTCATACCTATTGGACATATGGGAGACCTGTGACACTACCCTCTGAACCTGAGCCCCTCACACTCTGCTGTGCATGGGGAACAGCTGCCTGAACTTCACATTTACATGCCCCAGTCTGCATGGGCAGCTGATCAGACACCTATGTGTCACACAAGTATCGTCTCCTATGGTCACATCTCCAGTGGCATGCTGAGCCCCTACCAAGAAACTCCACAGCAGTCCTGGCGACTAATCCACAGCACACTGACACAGAGGCAGACACCTGAGGGGCAAATCACTGTGCACAATGTGTCCTCTGATACACGGGAGTGGGAGTACAGAGTGTATTGTATGGCCTGGAGTAGGCATGACTGTCCAGCCCCACATGAATGAGGGATGAGCCCTGGACTGTAGGCAGCTGGCTAAGTATGTGTGACACACATCATATACATACTCCTGGGGCCCAAACATTGTTCCCACCCGCAGCATGGGTGTGTGCCAGGTACCCCAGCCACATGTGGTGGATCAGCTCAGCAATTGGACCACAGATCAAAGTAACACGCTGAATACATGTCAGAATACAGGCATTGTGTAAGCAATGGACCCACCCATGATGCCCACCACAGAGTCAGGGAAACAGATGCTGTCTCCCACCTTGAGTCAAGCAAACTGCAAGGACACAGTCCTAAGTGACAGAATTCCCTGCATGTAAGGGCCACACCTGGGTATCAGATGAGGAGTGGGCAGTGCACAATAGAGGGACATGGCTCCTGGACAACATGACTGCTGTACTGTGGCAGTTCAACCTGGCCCGAGGAGGGCACATAACATGTTAGACAGAGTACACAGTGCAGTCTTTGACTCACCCCCTCGTTGCTGCTCTCTGGCCTTCAGCTGCCCATCCAGGTCTGGAAAGACCACCGCCAGGATCCTGAGCATGTGGGGGTCAGGGTCCGTGTTCCGCCCCTCCTGCGAGGAGGCGACAGCTTCAGCTGGACCCGTGCAATCCTCCGGGTCCAGCCCCGAAGGTCCTGCCACCTCTTTTGGCAGTTGCGGATCCGGCGCTTGTAGACCCCCACGGACCGGACAGCCCGGACGATGTCCTTCCAGATCTCATGCTTCCGATGGGCAGAAGCCTGTCAGGATGACAAAGTGATAAGGACATTACTACACATGCAACATATCTGTGCATGACACAGTTGCATATACATGTCGCAATCACAGGGGCACATGGTGTACCCAGGCAGTGCACGGCTGCCCATGGACAGTTTTCCAGAAGTCACTACATGGTATCATAGCATGGGGAGTAAAACCCTGTTCAGAAGCACTGTCACTGCACCATACCTGTCCAGTGCAAGTCACTACACACTATGGGGGGTGACAACTACTCAGTGAGCCTGCTAGCCAGTGGTGTGCTGACTCTCAGCCTTGCTAGTCAGACAAAATGCACATTCAGAAAGGCAGTGCACAGAACACTCACCTGCTCCCCTGGTGTCCCATACAGCTTGCTGTACTGTGGAAGTAGGCTGTCCAGCAGGGCCTGGTTCTCTTCAAGGCTGAAGGCTGGGGCTCTCTCCACAGTACGTGCCATTGCAGGGTCCAGAGGGGCAGAGACAGCAGCAGTGCAGTGGCAGATGTCGTCCTGGAGCATGTAGTGCAGGCAAGTGGGCTCTCAGGGGAACATGCAGCAATATATATGTGCTGGAGAGGCAGATACTGTCCCTTGTGTCCAAAGTGATAGGTCCAAGTCGTTTGCATCTTCTGAATCTGGCCAATCCATGGAATAGCAGCACCAAAACACGCCCACACCATCCTTCAAAATTTCAACTTCATGACATACATGATTTTGCAACATTGTTGTGGGTGACCAACTGATTTTCCAGCAACCGACTCGTTCGAATATTCGAAAACGCGTCCGTTGCCAGGCAAGCCCATTGTCAATGGGTGCGCACCGATCGGTCCATTGAGGTACAACGCGCACAGGGGTACAACGCGTACCCGCACACATTGAAAGCAATGGGCCGGCCGGAGGCACCGATCGGTCCATTGCAGTACAACGCGCACAGGGGTACAACGCGTACCCGCACACATTGAATGCAATGGGCCGGCCGGAGGCACCGATCGGTCCATTGCAGTACAACGCATCACTGTACATGTGACTGGCATATGTCAGCATGCCTGTCTCAGATGGACATATGCCAGCCACAGATAGCTCCCAGGGAGTGAGGGGCACACCTACATCACGACAGCCTGTCCAAACCTTATCATAAGGCATGTAAGGCTGCATTTCCTATTGTGTGTATGTTGGTGTACATGTTGTCCTGTGGGTGTCACCTGTGGGCAGCCACCCCCAGGCTGTGCACGTGTTAATGGGGACAGGATCCTGGGTGTTACGTGTACGTGACCACTGTGATGTGCAACTGTTCATATCTGTGCATGTGCCATGGTCACATTTCACAGTGGTGTTTGTGTATGTCATGTCACATACCCCGTGAGTCCCATGTGGGACGGTATGTTTGAGCCAGGGTGTCCCAGTGGCACAATAGTGATGGCCCTCCACAGTCTTTGTGCATGTAGTGTTTACAATGTCTCTGATTTCATGTGCACAATGGGAGACAGTCTCCACATCCACGTTGTGTGTGCATGGACTCTGATGTTGTGCGTGTGTGTCACAGACGTCCATGGCTCTCCTGCCATGGCAAGTGTGGCCACTACCTGTGGGGGTCATGTTTGTTTTGTTGTGGTGTACACATGATACTCCAGGTGATGCCAGTGTCCATGTGGCATTACAGGGTCCCTGGGAATGTGCCTGTCGTTGAGCTGTGGTGCCTGGGGCACATCTGTCCTCACATGTCACTGGGGGGTGACTGTGACACAGCATCATGATATCCAATGGGCCAACCTGGGACAAATTGATGCCACCTGTAGGACCGTGTTGACAGATGTTGGCCATGTATGTACCATAAATGTCGTTCCAGTACTGCACACTTCATGTAGTTGTGCCTCATGATGATGTATGTTGGGATCTTGAGTGTGTTCAATGCCGCATATGTGGGGTGACTGACGATCTTGCTTACTTCTCCTCTGCACTGCAGGGCTCCTGCTGTCCATCGGCCATTCCCAGACCTGGCAACGATGGTGGAACGGGACAGCATCCGACGGTACCGCTTCACCAGGCAGCTGATTGAGGATTTGGCAGTGCAGTTGTCCCCACATTTGCAGCCTGGCCGGCCGTATCCTACAGCGCTGACCCCCAAGGTGAAGGTGATGGCAGCCCTACACTTCTTTGCCACCGGTACCTTCCAACATACTGTGGCGTCTGCTGGTGGGATGTCACAGACCATGTTCAGCCGTGTGCTCCGCGATGTTTTGGCGGCAATGTTGCTCTTCCTGAACCGGTACATCTATTTCCCTAGATTGCGACGACTCACTGACGTGAAGAGTGACTTTTATGCCCTGGGGAGGATGCCGCATGTCATTGGCTCCATTGATGGGACACATGTGGCTTTGGTACCACCACAGGCCCAGGAGCAGGCCTACAGGAACCGCAAGCACTACCACTCGGTCAATGCACTGGTGGTGTGTCTTGCAGACATGACCATCACACACGTGTGTGCCCGTTTCCCTGGTTCAGCACACGATGCCTTTGTGATGAGGAGTAGTCGCATCCCCAGGTTGATGGCACAGATGCAGAACCAGCGTGCCTGGCTTGTCGGTGTGTACTGACTTTGTGCCATTGTGTGTGATCTGATCTGTAGTATTCCGCCCACTTTTCCAAGTCAGCTGATGTGCACTTGTCTGTCCGTAGGTGACTCGGGATACCCCAACATGCCGTGGTTGCTGACACCCCTCAGGAACCCTGTGACACCTGCCCAGATGCGCTACAATGAGGCACATGGTCGGACCAGGAGAGTGATTGAGCGGACCTTTGGTCTCCTGAAGAGCCGCTTCCGCTGCCTGGACAAGACCGGAGGGTCCCTCCCATATGCCCCTGCGAAAGTGTGCAAGATTATCATCGTCTGCTGCATGCTCCACAACCTGGCAGTGCGGAAGGAGTTGCCTCTCATCCAGGATGACGATGACCAACATCCGCCACCTGTGGAGGATCCTGGCCTGGACCACGATGCCAGTGACGATGATGATGGTGATGGTGATGTCCGCACACAGCTCATCACCAACTTCTTTAGCTGAATGTGAGTATCCTGAGGTGTCATGTGAATGATGTGAGTTGGCATGATGTGTGGGTGGTGCTCTGGTGCTGTTGGAGTGTGTCCATGGGCTACTTGACAGGATGTGTGTTGCGATGTGTGGTGACAGGTGGGCTGTACTCCCCAACAGTGTTGACATGCTAACTTGGTTCTGGGTGGGTATCTTGTAACATGTATTGTGCATGAGTTTTGCTGTTCTGTCCTGTACTGCATTGCTTTTGACTGTGTGTCATTTCTGTCCTTCACAGGGTACTTTCAGATTCGTTTGGTCAACTGTGTCCACCGACGACGTGATTGCACATCCAGGCTGGTAGCTGTTGTGTCCCTACAGGTGATGTGCGCCACACCCATGGACTTCCTTCTGTCTACAGTTGTTGACTGTGTGCCCGCTACCAGGTGGGGTTACCTTGCATCTGTAGTGGTTACGGCATGTTGCTACTGTGTAATAAACCTGTGCTTCACTTAGTGATGTGCGTTGTCTGTGGTCACACATTTGACTGCCATTTGCTTACTGCACCTGTGGGCTACTTGACTACAACTGGGAATGGGTGTGGTGTCTGTGCATTGCACCGTCTTCCCTGGCAACATCAGTGTAGGCAATGAGTCAGATGGCCTAGGTGTGTATGTGTTGTGTAGCCCTGGTGGTGTGTCTCCCTCATATGTGTCACGTTGCCTGTACTCACATGCCTGTGTTGTCCTTGCTGTTGCAGTTCGCATACACTGTGTAATTTTGCAGTTCATCATCCCCATAACAGCACCCACGTTGGAATCACGACAGAGGCAAGTATGGTGTATTAGTGTGTTTATTGTGATAATAGTGCATAGGATGGGTTGTGCTGTACATGAATCTTGCAATCCCAAGTTCCTAGATGAATAGAAAGTCCAGGTAGACAGGATCCCCAGTATCGGGGCCACAGTTGTCTGACACATTGTTCCAACTTGTACTCCCCATGCAATGTGTGGGAGTAGTGTTGCCATCAACAGGGTGAACAGTCTGTGCACAAAGGCGAAAATCCAGAACAGGTTCAGGCTTCCTGGGAGTTGCGCTTGGCCATCAGCCTCTCACTTTCCCCTCCTCGGACGACCCCTCTTCTTGGGGGGGCCCTCAAGTGCAGGCTGCTGCGGTGCAGGGGACTCTCCGCCAGAGTCCTCCTCCCTCCCTGTGGCAGTTGCAGTTTGTTCGGTACCAGATGTTGTTGGCACACAGGGAGGTGTGGACTGGTTGCTGTTCATCTGGCGGAGGCATTGTAAAATGTCCCTGTGCACCGCCGTCATCTCATGTAGTACATCCCACTTGGACTCCACGCGGGTCATGTGGGAGTCCACACGTGACATGTGGGAGTCCACACGTGACATGTGTGACTCACGTGGGACATGTGGGAGTCCAAGCGGGCATGATGGGCAGCCTGCTGCTGTTTGATGTCTCTGAGGAGCCCCACTACCTGGCTGAGCTCTCCGGTGCTGGACTGGTACGCATCAGCTATGCGTACCAGTTGTGGGTCTTCATGCACACCAGCAACGTCTGCAAGCAGCGACCTCTGTCTCCCACCCCTCCCACCACCCCTGCTGACATGTGCAGTGTGTGCAGTTGCACGCACAGATAACCCTGGTCCACCTTGGGGGTTGGTGGTGGTGGTGGTGTCCATGGCCCCAGGTTGGTCCAGGGTCACTGCGCTGGTGTTGTTCCTTATTCTGTCCATGTCGGCAGGGATGGTATTCGTGGTGACAGTCGTTGGAGGGGTGGGTGCAGGGGTGCAGCTGGTGGACCTGCTGGTGCTGCAGCTGGTGGTCCTGCTGGTGCAGCATGTTGACTTGCACCGGATGTGCCAGGTTGTTCATCGTCCGAGGAGGACAGAGGCTGTACGACGCCAGTGAGCTCGGCATCCTCTTGAGCCTGGGACTGGGACTCCTCAGCGTCTGCTGCTGTGTCCCTATCATCACCTGTTTTTGGGAGACACAAACAATGTATGTCATGTTTCTGCAGGCATCAGTGGTTGACACACCTGACAGTTGTGACTGTGCCTCGGGGTGCGGGCCTGTACATTGTATTGTCCTAAGTCGTCACAGTCAGGGGTTGATATTGGTGTGGCACATTGTCCTGCATTATTTGGGCATTTCTATGTATTCTCTGGGGTGTGAACATGGTCTGCATTGATTGTGTTTGGTTGACAGCCAGACCTCCTTCCCACCCACCCACCCACCCAGTCAGTTATCCCACCATGGAACGTGCTTGCATTGCAGGGAGTGTAAGTTGTCTCTCAGGATGTCAGTCAGTGGTGTCCTGCTGTTTGTTGGTGCACAGTTGGCAGCAGGGCCTTGTGCTCCCCACAGCAGTAGCCAGTGTCAGCCATCTTGTGAGTCCTTCTCCACTCCCTGTGATGTGAGCATGGTTCAGGGTGGTGTTGATGGGCCAGTTGTGAGGCTGAGCAATGTCTGTGACTACGACTCCCATCATGCTATTGCCTCCACCCCCCTTCCCAGCATGCCCATGCTTCCTTCCTTTTGACTCTGCTTCCCTGTGGGGTGGGCTGGCTGTGCTGACAGGATGGCTGGGAGTGTTGTCCTGGCAGTTGTTTGGCTAAGAGTCCCAAGAGTGTCCCTGTGCTTCACACAACATAACCCAGGGTGGTGGTGCTTTGTGGGATCTTGTGTTAGGATGGAGGGCATTGCATTCTACCAGGTGGGTACTGTGGAGTTTGTGTTGGGGGGGTGAGGGGAGGTGCTGGTGACTATAGTCAGTGCTGCAAGTCCCCCTTCCCACCCAGCCAGCCAGATATCCCACCATGGAACGTGCTTGCATTGCAGGGAGTGTAAGTTGTCTCTCAGGATGTCAGTCAGTGGTGTCCTGCTGTTTGTTGGTGCACAGTTGGCAGCAGGGCCTTGTGCTCCCCACAGCAGTAGCCAGTGTCAGCCATCTTGTGAGTCCTTCTCCACTCCCTGTGATGTGAGCATGGTTCAGGGTGGTGTTGATGGGCCAGTTGTGAGGCTGAGCAATGTCTGTGACTACGACTCCCATCATGCTATTGCCTCCACCCCCTTCCCAGCATGCCCATGCTTCCTTCCTTTTGACTCTGCTTCCCTGTGGGGTGGGCTGGCTGTGCTGACAGTTTGGCTGGGAGTGTTGTCCTGGCAGTTGTTTGGCTAAGAGTCCCAAGAGTGTCCCTGTGCTTCACACAACATAACCCAGGGTGGTGGTGCTTTGTGGGATCTTGTGTTAGGATGGAGGGCATTGCATTCTACCAGGTGGGTACTGTGGAGTTTGTGTTGGGGGGGTGAGGGGAGGTGCTGGTGACTATAGTCAGTGCTGCAAGTCCCCCTTCCCACCCAGCCAGCCAGATATCCCACCATGGAACGTGCTTGCATTGCAGGGAGTGTAAGTTGTCTCTCAGGATGTCAGTCAGTGGTGTCCTGCTGTTTGTTGGTGCACAGTTGGCAGCAGGGCCTTGTGCTCCCCACAGCAGTAGCCAGTGTCAGCCATCTTGTGAGTCCTTCTCCACTCCCTGTGATGTGAGCATGGTTCAGGGTGGTGTTGATGGGCCAGTTGTGAGGCTGAGCAATGTCTGTGACTACGACTCCCATCATGCTATTGCCTCCACCCCCTTCCCAGCATGCCCATGCTTCCTTCCTTTGACTCTGCTTCCCTGTGGGGTGGGCTGGCTGTGCTGACAGGATGGCTGGGAGTGTTGTCCTGGCAGTTGTTTGGCTAAGAGTCCCAAGAGTGTCCCTGTGCTTCACACAACATAACCCAGGGTGGTGGTGCTTTGTGGGATCTTGTGTTAGGATGGAGGGCATTGCATTCTACCAGGTGGGTACTGTGGAGTTTGTGTTGGGGGGGTGAGGGGAGGTGCTGGTGACTATAGTCAGTGCTGCAAGTCCCCCTTCCCACCCAGCCAGCCAGATATCCCACCATGGAACGTGCTTGCATTGCAGGGAGTGTAAGTTGTCTCTCAGGATGTCAGTCAGTGGTGTCCTGCTGTTTGTTGGTGCACAGTTGGCAGCAGGGCCTTGTGCTCCCCACAGCAGTAGCCAGTGTCAGCCATCTTGTGAGTCCTTCTCCACTCCCTGTGATGTGAGCATGGTTCAGGGTGGTGTTGATGGGCCAGTTGTGAGGCTGAGCAATGTCTGTGACTACGACTCCCATCATGCTATTGCCTCCACCCCCTTCCCAGCATGCCCATGCTTCCTTCCTTTTGACTCTGCTTCCCTGTGGGGTGGGCTGGCTGTGCTGACAGGATGGCTGGGAGTGTTGTCCTGGCAGTTGTTTGGCTAAGAGTCCCAAGAGTGTCCCTGTGCTTCACACAACATAACCCAGGGTGGTGGTGCTTTGTGGGATCTTGTGTTAGGATGGAGGGCATTGCATTCTACCAGGTGGGTACTGTGGAGTTTGTGTTGGGGGGGGTGAGGGGAGGTGCTGGTGACTATAGTCAGTGCTGCAAGTCCCCCTTCCCACCCAGCCAGCCAGATATCCCACCATGGAACGTGCTTGCATTGCAGGGAGTGTAAGTTGTCTCTCAGGATGTCAGTCAGTGGTGTCCTGCTGTTTGTTGGTGCACAGTTGGCAGCAGGGCCTTGTGCTCCCCACAGCAGTAGCCAGTGTCAGCCATCTTGTGAGTCCTTCTCCACTCCCTGTGATGTGAGCATGGTTCAGGGTGGTGTTGATGGGCCAGTTGTGAGGCTGAGCAATGTCTGTGACTACGACTCCCATCATGCTATTGCCTCCACCCCCTTCCCAGCATGCCCATGCTTCCTTCCTTTTGACTCTGCTTCCCTGTGGGGTGGGCTGGCTGTGCTGACAGGATGGCTGGGAGTGTTGTCCTGGCAGTTGTTTGGCTAAGAGTCCCAAGAGTGTCCCTGTGCTTCACACAACATAACCCAGGGTGGTGGTGCTTTGTGGGATCTTGTGTTAGGATGGAGGGCATTGCATTCTACCAGGTGGGTACTGTGGAGTTTGTGTTGGGGGGGGTGAGGGGAGGTGCTGGTGACTATAGTCAGTGCTGCAAGTCCCCCTTCCCACCCAGCCAGCCAGATATCCCACCATGGAACGTGCTTGCATTGCAGGGAGTGTAAGTTGTCTCTCAGGATGTCAGTCAGTGGTGTCCTGCTGTTTGTTGGTGCACAGTTGGCAGCAGGGCCTTGTGCTCCCCACAGCAGTAGCCAGTGTCAGCCATCTTGTGAGTCCTTCTCCACTCCCTGTGATGTGAGCATGGTTCAGGGTGGTGTTGATGGGCCAGTTGTGAGGCTGAGCAATGTCTGTGACTACGACTCCCATCATGCTATTGCCTCCACCCCCTTCCCAGCATGCCCATGCTTCCTTCCTTTTGACTCTGCTTCCCTGTGGGGTGGGCTGGCTGTGCTGACAGGATGGCTGGGAGTGTTGTCCTGGCAGTTGTTTGGCTAAGAGTCCCAAGAGTGTCCCTGTGCTTCACACAACATAACCCAGGGTGGTGGTGCTTTGTGGGATCTTGTGTTAGGATGGAGGGCATTGCATTCTACCAGGTGGGTACTGTGGAGTTTGTGTTGGGGGGGGTGTGAGGGGAGGTGCTGGTGACTATGGTCAGTGCTGCAAGTCCCCCTTCCCACCCAGCCAGCCAGATATCCCACCATGGAACGTGCTTGCATTGCAGGGAGTGTAAGTTGTCTCTCAGGATGTCAGTCAGTGGTGTCCTGCTGTTTGTTGGTGCACAGTTGCCAGCAGGGCCTTGTGCTCCTCACAGCAGTAGCCAGTGTCAGCCATCTTGTGAGTCCTTCTCCACTCCCTGTGATGTGCGCATGGTTCATGGTGGTGTTGATGGGACAGTTGTGGGGGGGCAATATGTGTGACTGCGACTCCCATGATGCTATTGGCTACACTGACTTGGCCAGCATACACAGAATTCCTTCCTTTGAGTGGTCTTCACTGTGTGTTGGTGTTGTTGTGGTGGCTACATGTGTGGATGTGTGTGTTAGTTCTATTTGTGCCACTGCCTAGCTGTAGTTGTGGTTGTGTTTGTACATGTGTTGGCACAGTTGGATGTGACTTTTTTGATGGCATGTGTTGTGTTTATCTGACTGACATACACATTTTGGGATGATTCTGTTCTAGTTGCTGTGTGATTGCTATGAGTGCATGGTTTGACTCTCCCTTGACAGTGATGTGTGTGTGTTTTGTGGCAGTATATTGTGTACATTTGTTGTGTACTCACCAGGCTCTGGGATGTCCTCTAGTCCATATATGCTCACTGGCGGTAGGATGGCCCGCACCTTCTCCTCCCAGGGCCTGAGGTATATTGGCTTGGCAGGAGGGCCACTGCCGGTGTGTTGGCTGTTGATGTAATCTTGCTTCAGCAGTTTCCGTACCCTCCTGCGCACATCATACCACCTGTTCTGGATGTCGGTCTTTGTGCGCCGACATGGTGATTGGGCGTTCACCCTGTTGATGATCCTCTCCCACATCTTGGTTTTCTGCGACATGGGGGTCTGTTGGACCAATGTGCCAAACAGCTGTGGCTCTACCCTGAGGATCTCGTCTACCAGGACTTCCAATTCACAATCTAGGAACTTGTGATTCTTCTTGGGGGGCATGGTGATGGGTGGTGATGGTGGGTGATGTGTGTGTTGGTGTGCAGGTGAGGGTGTGTGGGTGTGTGTTGTGCTGGGTGTATGTGAGGTAGGTATTTGTTGGTGTGCTGCTGGTGTGTGGCTTGTGTGAGGGATGAGCTGTGGGTGTGTGGTTGCTTTCTCTTGGGTGCTGGTAGTGGAATGGCATTTGCAAAGGCTCATGGTAGTGATTTGTGTCCTTTATATAGGTGGAGTTGTGGGTGTGTCTTTGTTCTCTGTCCCCACCCCCCCAGTATTTATTGGCTTGGTAATTGCTTGTTTGGCCTTTTTTGGTTGATTTTTCCTTTGTGCTGTTTGTGTATGTTGGAAACGTTCTTGTGACCGAGTCGGACCCTGCATTGGTCTCGTACGGTGTTTTCCGTTTCGTTCACGCTGTGTTTGTGCAGTTTTGTATGCTGCGTACGCGTCGGTCGCGGTGTATTGTGTTGCTTCGGCTCGGTTTTGTATGCGTGTCGGTCGTACGGCTTGTCCTCCGTCCGACTCGGTCGTGTTTTTCGCGCCTTGCATCGTACTTTGCGGTTTGGAGTTGGCGGGTACGATTCGGTCGGATTTGTTCCGGGTGCGTGTCGGTCGGTTGGATTCGCGTGTTTTTCCGGCCGGATTGCTATTTTCCGAGCGGCTCGGTCGGTCGGCTTGGTTTCCTGACGTGTCGGTCGGATTTATCGCGGCTTGCATCGTACTTGGCGTGTCGGGCGCCACTGGTACGTGTCGGTCGGTATTTTTTCCGGATCCGAGTCGGTCGGTGCTTTTTCCGGCCCGAATCGGAATCGACCCCTAAGAATTGTGTATACCTCATATCGTGCCCTTGTGAACTCCTCTACATAGGGATGACCACCAGACCAGCCAAAGTCAGGATAGGGGAACACAAGAGCACCATTCGATGCGATTGCATCTCAACCAGAATGTGTAACCACTTCATCGAAAGCAAACACTCGGCTGATGACATCAGATGGACAATCGTAGAAGCTAATCCTACCTTAATCACCACAGCCCTAATAAGACGTGAACAACGATGGGTCCATCGTCTTCAAACTCACAAAAAGGGACTAAATGAAGACATCCCGTGGACCGAACTATGACCCACCCATTCGGGCCCGGGGCCCTTCCCAATCAGCCCATGTGACATTGTGAAAAGTGAATTTGAGTTTCCTCTAGATATATGCCCTATTTCCCTAACGTCAAACAACCAGAAAAACATAAGCTCTTCCCACTCTGTGTCCTGTGGGACACAGAATATAAGATATACATTTGTCTCTAAGCACCACTAAGGGGTGAGCACACATGTAACTAGCACAGAGACATGTGCGCTCTCACCACACTTGTCTGTCTGACAGGAGTACCTGACTCGATACTCATTACTCTCCACTCCTGACGATATCACTTGACCAGCCAACAAACGTGATATGTCTAAATATGCTCCACCGGTCCACAGTTTGTCACTGCTCTGTACGTTGATACACAATTAGTGTTAAAACTGTGCACTTCATGACTCCTCCCGGTGTGTATTACACTTCTTTCAGATGCCCACATATGAGCAACAGTATCAGCATATTTGTCCCCACAAACATAACACACTTAGATGCAGGGTTAATAAGGCACTCTGCACTATGCCACATTCCTAGATGTCTCCTCATAAGCTTCAAGCTTAAATGCATGCTTCATAAGGCACTCTGCGAATTACCACACTCCATGATGGCGCCCGCGCATGCGCTATGGAGCGGGGGAACGCTTACCGGAAGCCAGGCAGCCGGACGTCAGGCAACAAGAGAACCACTACTTTATGGGAGCCGGCAAACCTCCCACTCAACATCCAGACATGCATGCGAGGGTAGGTGTAGCAAACTTGCGCACCCGGCAAAAACCATAAGTAAGATGCCTTCGGCTCTCTCTCAGGAGCAGTCAGTGGGCTATGCAGCCCGCACCAATACCGGGTACCAGTGCACAGCATAGTCTTCTAAAAACTCTCCGTTTCTTCTCCCCTTTCCCACATTGACAATTACAGCCCGTTCCGGTGCGGGCGGCCATGCCATAGTCTATGGACCCTATTGAACATTATTAATAGGTAAGATTCAGCTGAATTTAATGTTTAGAGATGTGTGCATTCCGCCTTATCGACAAGCGATAATAAGGAATATATGGGCAAAAGGCTTGACTTGTGGACATTCTGATCTGAAAGATCAATGTGCATGATTTTATTTTCTGCTCTGGCATGTCGCTTTCTTTTCCTCTCGTGGATAATGGCAGGGTGACTAGAGCCGGCTTTTTATCAACATAGGTTCTGCACTGATGACACAGTGACTTGACTCACCCAGGCTCTGAAATTTGGGTAATGTGTATTGACCCACTTTCTCATTCAGTAGCTTCCGGATCCAGGGTCGCTGCCAATACTACGGGCTTACTCTGGTTAGTACCTCCTGGCTCCAATGAAGTTTTTTGACCAAGAAGAGAATTTAATAATCCATAATTGGTGTTATGGCCACAATGTTGGCATGTGCAAGACTGTTTTTGCTGGCCTTTGCACCCAATGGCCCCAGGGGGCATTAATGCTTCCTCTAGCATCTTTATTTGCCTGCAATCCAGTGAATGAATTGACGGTTCCAAACTTCTCACAAATGGGTCATTGGTGACTGTTTCACAGTCTACCAGCAGGGTTTGTGGGTTTTCAATGTGGGCCTCCTCCTGTTATATATGCATGTTCATGTGAACATGCAGAAGAGCTGATCTCTTGGTCTATTCCCTGTTTCTGCCTTTTCTGGTGCACTTTCGTTTCTGCTTCATCAGCCGGGGAGCAGCCGGCATGTTGAAATTGTCCAGTGCTCCAGTGATAGTTCCTGAATAGGTCTCCTGCTCCTCACACAACCAAGGGTTAAAATCCTCTCCTTGTGGGGAGGATTTTCCCCTCAGCCCCTCAATGCTTATTACGGTTAACTCCTCTGGACTTCTCTGTGCAAATATATTATAGGAGCCATTGAGTGTATTTTGATTTAGCTGCCTGTTATTTATCTTAGGGATACTTATATTGCTCCCAGTATTTCCTTTAGGACTGTTAGTAACTGCACCAGTTTGTCAATCACTTCTTTACATGAGCACATGGTAAACTTTGTTTCGGTCTTAGATTAAACTCACATTATGAGGTCATTTAATTTCTCTAATTTGTTATTAATACCTGAAACAAAGACCGCTAAGGTGTTAAGTAGGTCTACTTGAATGTCCATTTTATTTGTGTGATGGTTTAGTGCCATCACTGTTGCTTGCATTGAGTTAAGGATGTCCCTCCAGAGTTTGTTTGAGTCAATCAATGTATCTCTTGTATCCTCTCTCCCTAGCACACTCAAGGGGTTTGAGTCCTGAGCCATGGGTTGCATTGCCCTTCTGGAATCCTGGGTCGAGTCATGCAGTTTCCTTACAGTTGGATTTACTTATTCATCACCTACAGCTTGTGCAAGTGGGGTTATACAGCTGGCCGGTACCTCCCTGTATGCCGGGAACAAACTCATTGATGATTGAAGGACTTCTGGGCCTGGTGTTACAGAAGCGTTAATAAAAATTTCAGATTGCTGATGAGCAGAGTCTCAAGCATGTGCATTCTTGGTCTGCCCTCCTCGATCCATTCAAGCCTGGATGGAGATGTGACGATCTTTCTATTAAAAAAACATTACTGTTGGAGACAAGGGGATCGGCTTAAATCCCAGCATAGGTTTAATTGCACTCTCCTCATGGTCTTCGTGGCTATACTCTCGGCTTTGGGTGCCTCCCATGGGGCTGCCATTATCCTTGCCAATACTATAATCAGGGTGTTAATGTTGTAAAGAAGTCTGAGATTTTTGAGGATTTTGCAGATTTAGGGGGCATTTCCAGCCCTTGAGGCCACAATTGTTCTTGCCCGACAACAAAAAGCCCCTTTGTGGGATCACAGCCATTGCACCCACTGCTCCCTTCAGATATTGGGAGCTTATGGTAGATGACAGTATTTTTAACCATTTTGCACTTTGTGTTCCTTTTTGAGCATACCACCTCAGGTGGGCAGCATGGCGCTTTCTTATCCTTGGGCCAGCATGCACACAGTGACCTATATACATGTTAAACATAGAATAATTTAACCATAAGTAGTATGTACATTTCTTAAGCAGAATTAACTAATATCTATAGATATAATTATTATACACTTTTATACAAAGGAATACACATCTTGGTACACATATATAATCCAAATAAATGTGTATATACACAGGGATATGCTGCATATTTATGTTTGAGTATGGTGGGTATATGGGGAAGAGCCAACTCTTGAACAGTCTTCTGAAGATAAGATAGTTATCCGTGGATCTTATGTTCAGAGATAGAGAGTTCCATAGTTTGGCTGCTTGAACAGAGAATGATGTGCCACCTATGTTTTTGTTCTTCTATGGTGGGATTTTGAGGTGAGGTGCCAATCTAGAATGGAGGTTCCTTTGTTGAATGTATTTGGCGATTTTATTCCTGATGAAGAGTGGTCCTTTTCCATGTATTGCTTTGTTGGTGAATCAAAGCAGCATGAATGTGGATCTTCTGTCAACTGGTAACCAATGTAGGGCCTTTAAGGCAGGGGAGGTGTGGGCTTGTGGCTTTATATGTAAGAGTAGTCTGGCAGCAGAGTTCTGAATCCATGATAGTCTTTTCATAGTTGTTGAAGATGATCCGTGGTAGAGGCTATTGGTGTAATCGAGTTTAGACAGAACAAGAGAGATAGTAGCCTGGACCCTGTCTGGAAATCCCAGGTGGAGGAAGATGCGTCGCAGAGTTTTTATAGTAACGAAGCTTGATCTTGCTAGTTTGTCCACTTGGGCATTCATTGATAGCTTGGTGTCGATGGTAATTCTGAGGTTTCTTACTTCCTTTGATACTTTAGGCGGTGTTACCAGATCGTCAGGCCAGGTGGCCAGTGGGTCATCATTTTTCCAGTCACCACATGTGAGTATTTCTGTTTTGGAAGCATTCAATTTGGGATGGCTCCATATCATCCGCTGATCCACGGCTCTGAGGGAATTGAACATTTGTGAGTTTCCAATGTCTTTGGGGCTTTCCAGTTTAAGGAGTATTTGTGTGACATCTGCATAGTTATAGCATGTGAGGTGAAATTCATTGATCATTGCCGGTAATGACTTCATGCAGATGAGGAAAAGCATGGGTGAGATAATAGAGAGCCTTGAGGGAGCCCTGCTTTTGTGAAGTACGGTTTGGATGAGAAAGGTGGGGTATGGGTGACATTAGTTCTATTTTGAAGGTAAGATGTGATCCAGTTGAGAGCAGTCCTCTCTATGCCGGCTTCGTAGATTTTTTATATTAGAGTGTCATGGTCAACTGTATCAAAGGCAGCTGAGAGGTCCAAGAGAAGTAGCGCAGCAACCCTGTTTCAGTCAACTGTGTTCTTAAGGTCATCCCAGATGGCAATGAGGGCAGATTCTGTGCCTCTTCCTGGACGGAATCCTGTTTGGAAGCCTGAAAGTATGGAATTATCTTCAATGAATTGTGACATCTGGGCGAATGCTGCTCTTTCTATCAGTTTGCCCAGGAAAGGTCCATTTGTAATGAATCACTGACAAAATATCGACCACACAAATATCGACGACAAAAATATCGGAGCCACAATATCGAAGTCCTATCTACATTATGGTAAGTACAAAAATATCGATAAAAAAATATCGTTGTCAAAAATATCGTTGTTAAAAATATCGGGTTTTTTTTATGTTTCAAAAATAATGTAAAATAAAGTAAATAATAGATATCATTAAAAGAAACAGTTAAAATTATTTTAAAATGTTTAAAATTATAACTAATACATATAATGTAAAAATAAATTAAACATATACGTATAAAATATAATATATATACTTACTTAATAATATTTATAAATAATTATTTTAATAACTTATAAATTGTTAAAAACATTAAAAAAATTATAAATACATATATACAAAAAACAAATAATGTAAATCAAAATATAAATAATATAAATAACAAATTCAAAAATTACAATATTTTTAATCTTTTTAAAATAAATTATACACTACATTAACTAAAACCGTAGAGAAAATATTGGATAGCGGAGGTGATAAAATTACTATTCCCACTCCAGATAGTGTAACAGTAGGGAAAGTGTTGGATTGCGTAGGGGTAAAAATTACTATTCCCACTCCAGTGAGTGCAACAGTAGGGAAAGTGTTGGATAGCGTAGGGGTAAAAATTACTATTCCCACTCCAGTGAGTGCAACAGCAGGGAAAGTGTTGGATAGCGTAGGGGTAAAAATTACTATTCCCACTCCAGAGAGTGCAACAGTAGGAAAAGTTTGGGATAGCGTAGAGGTAAAAACTACTATTCCCACTCCAGTGAGTGCAACAGTAGGGAAAGTGTTGGATAGCGTAGGGGTAAAAATTACTATTCCCACTCCAGAGAGTGCAACAGTAGTGAAAATGTTGGATAGCGTAGGGGTAAAAATTACTATTCCCACTCCACTGAGTGCAACAGTAGGGAAAGTGTTGGATAGCGTAGGGGTTAAAATTACTATTCCCACTCCAGAGAGTGCAACAGTAGGGAAAGTGTTAGATAGCGTAGGGGTAAAAATTACTATTCCCACTCCAATAAGTGCAACAGTAGGGAAAGTGTGGGATAGCGTAGGGGTAACAATTACTGTTCCCACTCCAGAGAGTACAACAGTAGGGAAAGTGTTGGATAGCGTAGGGGTTAAAATTACTATTCCCACTCCAGAGAGTGCAACAGTAGGGAAAGTGTTAGATAGCGTCGGGGTAAAAATTACTATTCCCACTCCAATAAGTGCAACAGTAGGGAAAGTGTTGGATAGCGCAGGGCTAAAAATTACTATTCCCACTCCAGATACTGCAACAATAGGGAAACTGTTGGATAGCGTAGGGGTAAAAATTACTATTTCCACGCCAGAGAGTGCAACAGTAGGGAAAGTGTTGGATAGCGTAGGGGTAAAAATTACTATTCCCACTCCAGTGAGTGCAACAGTAGGGAAAGTGTTGGATAGTGTAGGGGTAAAAATTACTATTCCCATTCCAGTGAGTGCAACAGCAGGGAAAGTGTTGGATAGCGTAGGGGTAAAAATTACTATTCCCACTCCAGAGAGTGCAACAGTAGGAAAAGTTTGGGATAGCGTAGAGGTAAAAACTACTATTTCCACTCCAGTGAGTGCAACAGTAGGGAAAGTGTTGGATAGCGTAGGGGTAAAAATTACTATTCCCACTCCAGAGAGTGCAACATAGTGAAAATGTTGGATAGCGTAGGGGTAAAAATTACTATTCCCACTCCACTGAGTGCAACAGTAGGGAAAGTGTTGGATAGCGTAGGGGTTAAAATTACTATTCCCACTCCAGAGAGTGCAACAGTAGGGAAAGTGTCAGATAGCGTAGGGGTAAAAATTACTATTCCCACTCCAATAAGTGCAACAGTAGGGAAAGTGTTGGATAGCGTAGGGGTAAAAATTACTATTCCCACTCCAGAGAGTGCAACAGTAGGGAAAGTGTTGGATAGCGTAGGGGTTAAAATTACTATTCCCACTCCATAGAGTGCAACAGTAGAGAAAGTGTTGAATAGCGTAGGGGTAAAAATTACTATTCCCACTCCAATAAGTGCAACAGTAGGGAAAGTGTTGGATAGCGTAGGGCTAAAAATTACTATTCCCACTTCAGATACTGCAACAATAGGGAAAGTGTTAGATAGCGAAGGGGTTAAAATTACTATTCCCACTCCAGAGAGTGCAACAGTAGGGAAAGTGTTGGATAGCGTAGGGGTAAAAATTACTATTCCAACTCCAGAGAGTGCAACAGTAGGGAAAGTGTTGGATAGCGTAGGGGTAAAAATGACTATTCACACTCCAGAGATTACAACAGTAGGGAAAGTGTTGAATAGCGAAAGGGTTAAAATTACTATTCCAACTCCAGAGAGTGCAACAGTAGGGAAAGTGTTGGATATCGTAGGGGTAAAAATTACTATTCCCACTCCAGAGACTGTAACTGTAGGGAAAGTGTTGGATAGCAGAGGGTTAAAATTAACATGATTATCAATTTAATATTTTTTAATTAAATAAACAATTAATAACTAATTAACAATATAATAATTATCAATACCAATAAATAAAAATTAATAATTACTTTATTATACTCAAATTACTTTCCACCCTATTCTCCTATTAACCCACAAACCACTCCTAAAAATAAATTAACACAATTAATATAATAATCAATTAATAAAAATTATATACCAATTAATAATCAATACCAATAAATAAAAATTAATAATTACTTTATTATAATTAAATTACTTCCCACCCTATTCCCCTATTAACCCACAACCCGCTCCTAAAATAAATTAACACAATTAATATAATAATCAATTAATCAATTAATAAAAATTAATTACCAATTAATAATTAATTAACAATAAATTAATGATGAATACCAATAAATAAAAATTAATAATTACTTTATTATAATTAAATTACTTCCCACCCTATTCCCCTATTAACCCACAACCCGCTCCTAAAATAAATTAACACAATTAATATAATAATCAATTCATCAATTAATAATTAATTAACAATAAATTAATTATCAATACCAATAAATAAAAATTATTAATTACTTTATTATAATAAATTATTTCCCACCCTATTCCCCTATAAACCCACAACCCACTCCTACAATAAATTAACACAATTAATATAATTATCAATTAATCAATTAATAAAAATTAATTACCAATTAATAATTATTTAACAATAAATTATCAAAACCAAAAAATAAAAATTAATAATTACTTTATTATAATTAAATTACTTCCCACCCTATTCCCCTATAAACCCACAACCCGCTACAGAACTAAAACGCAAAATTTAATTAAAAATAATTAATATTTTCTAAAAATTATTATTTCATTTACTATAATTAAATTACTTCCCACCCTATTCCCTATAAACCCACAACCCGCTACAGTACTAAAACGCAAAATTTACTTTAAAAAAAATTACTAACTTTTAAAAATGTAATACATATATTTTTTTTAAAAATACAATACTTAACAAAAAATATAAAACACATACATATAAAATACATACTAAAATACATAACACTAATATAAACATCGATATTATTAACAACGATATTTTTGCAAACGATATCACTGACTTCGATATTAACAAAAACGATATTTCTTACCTTTAGGTCGATATTCTGGGCACCGATATTCTTGATGTCGATATTCTGTCCCTTCGATATTTCCAACTCGATATTTCTGTAGTTCGGAAAAAAAACTCGATATTATGTCTGTGCACCATTTGTAATTAGTCTGTAGTTGTCAGGATTAAGTGGGTCCAGGTTTGTTTGCTTTAGTAATGGGCGTATGTATGACTTTTTTAGGTCTTCTGGAAACATTTCCATAGTTAAGGAATTGTTGATGATCCTTTTTACTGGTGTGGCAGCAGAGGTAGTTAGAAGAATTTTCTTGAAGGTTTGTGTTGGACACAGGTCAGAAGGGTACAACAGATAGGGTACAGCTATATGTGAAATGGTCATGGCTCCGCCCAAAAAAGTGACCTTACTAAATACAACTTAAATCTAGATATATTACCTTCCTTATACAAATATACCGTCCATGTACTTATATCTCTTTATATTTATTACTTTACTCCTAATTCAGCATCTCCAATGCACTACCCTATATCTCACCCTATACCTCTCTCAATATATCCTCTACCTCCACTCTCTGACTCATCCCAAACCTCATTCTACTACTCTCTCCAATGCACTACCTTATTTCTCACACCATGGCTCTCTCAATATATCCTCTACCTCCACTCTCTGACTCATCCCAAACCACATTCTTCTACTATGATCCCCAAAATAACACTTTCTAGACTCTTCCCTCTTCTACCCTTCCTAGCATCATCTCAAACCTCTTTCACTATTGAGATCTCCCAAGCAAGCCTTTCTAAAACTTCTCTCTCAATCTTCCCCCTCCACCTCCCCTTTACTCATCCCAAACCTCCTCCTACTGCTATGATCTCCAAATAAACACTTTCGAGACACTTCCCTCTTCTATGTCTCCACTATCCTTTTCAATCCAACTAAGACTCGCATGTCCACAGCTCAAATTAATTTCATTTTTCCCTATACTAATTCACCACTAATCCTGTTTTGGGGTTCTGGAGTAGCATACTACCCACCAGAAAGCACTTCAATACCTCTTCAGGGGTAAAGCACTATATAAATGCAAACACTTCCCTCCATTATCCCTCCACAATCCTTTTTCAATCCAAATAACAGACTCACATGTCCACCACTCAAATTAATTTCATATTTCCCTATACTAATTCACCACTAATCCTTTTTGGGTACAGGAAGTGCGTGCTACTCGCCGAAAATCAGTTCAACACCTCACCAGGGGTAGTTCGCGCTATATAAATACAACCCTTTCCCTCTTCTATCCCTCCACAATCCTTTTTCAATCCAAATAACAAACTCACATGTCCACCGCTCAAATTAATTTCATATTTCCCTATACAAATTCACCACTAATCCTTTTTGGGTTCCAGAGTGGCGTGCTACTTGCCGAAAAGCACTACAACGCCTCGTGAGGGGTAGTAAGCGCTATATAAATGCAATTAGAATTATAATATCTTTCCTGATCTCATCTTTAGACTTCAAGAAATCAGGGTCAAATAATCTTGGGCTGGCTTATCACCATTTGATTTAACACTCTGTGCCCTAAAATCCAGGCTTCACCACGTACAGGGTGTTCCTTTTCACTGCCCCCTACAGCTCTGCATGGTCCATCTGCTGCCACTGTACAAAATTTGATACAGATATTGATGCTAGGTACTTAGTGCAGAATCTCAGTTGGGGAAGAGTTCCTCCCTTACTTGTCCTACTGACCGCTGTGGCCTCTTCCTCCGTTCTTCCTTTACTACTTTGCTGCGAGTGAACCTTTGTGGTGTACTCACCGTCCCAAGCCACCGAGCTCCAAGCCCTGCTTTAGAGCCTACTCCTAGCTCCAGGCAGCTAGTTTCAGCTTCAGTGGGGAGAGCACGCACACAGGCGCGGCACGTAAAATCAACTGAGATCGGGGACCGCCAACTGGGCTTCTAATCAGCTGTGCACAGCCCATCCACCTATACAGGTGGTGATAGTAGTAGTAGCATCTGCTCTCAGTGGCCACAGAATATCTTTTGGCCCTCCTGAAAGCATGCCCTGAGGATGTGTATGGAAAAGCAGCCACCACCCCTGCTGCTCCTTCTGCTATGTTTATCACAGCTGTGTCAGTAACTGTGTCCTCCTTTGCGTCTTGAATTATCCCTCAAAAAGGAGAGAAATGACGGGCAGGGTGCAACAAGTAGAAGGTAAGTGAGTGCACACCGAGGCCACAACTCACACCAAACCCTAGTCTGGCCGCTTCCACAGTGCACCCGTTCACTACACACCTGACGCGGTAAAGCTTACAGTGTGCCTTGCTGCAGGAGAGTGTGAAGTTCCAAGATGCTCCCCCCATTGTCCGACTCTCGCTCCTGGTTTGCCCCCTGCGTGCCCGTCTCAGCGTGCTCCATGGCGATCCTTTCCCTCGCGGGCCCACGGCCCTGCTCGCAGAAGCAACAGCCGCCATGAATGCATGTTTGATATGTATATAATTTTATGCTCACTTTTAGCCATCTCCTTCAGCCATTGGTCTGTTGTCTCAAATTATTTTTCGCCCACTACATCATAGAGTAGAGGGCATTTGGTCAGCCTACTGAAGCAATTGCTTTATTTCTCTATGAGTGATGGCATTTTGTTCTTTCACAGTGAGCACATCCATAAATAAATTAGTTCCATTTCGTGCCAAGGGAAACTATAGCAATGAGTGCTTTTGAAACAACAAAAAATCCTTTAAGGCAATTGTTTTTAACATTGTTGAGGGCCCAGCAGATCATCCAACAATAAAGTTTTACAAATGCAATGACAAAACAAGCACTGACAAACAGCCGCTGCCCATGCAGGTAAGAGCAGTGGGGCTGGGTGAGGGTGGATTTCAACAGACGACGACGAGGGGAAAATAAATAAATAATTAATTTTCTCTTGTCGCGGTCTGTCGAAATCCACCCTCACCCAGCCCCACCGCTCTTTCCTTCACGGGTCGCGGCTGCTGATAAACCAAAATTGCTGGTTTTTAATGCCAGACCTATTGGCTTTTCCAATGCTTGTTTCTTTTGGCTCTTGCTTACCAGTGTGAGGCATTCTGATAGGCCCCTTGTTTGCCTTTCCTTAACGACCCCCAAAATCACATAAAAGCAAATGCTACATGTACATAACTTGTGCAGGCAATCAAGAAGAAACATTTCATGGGTGTCAGGCATGTACACGTGGCATCACAGTGTGGTGTGGATGGAGTTTGATGAATGATTCCCAGGAAAGAATTTTGTCAACTTTGTATGGGAAAAGGAGATCAAATCTGTGAAAAAGTTGGTGAAAATTTTCAATGTTTCCTAAACCAACTGTGAAATCGTTCTTTTACCAATAATCCACACACGATGAGTATGTCTTTAAAACAGGTTTATTCATCCAAAAGAAACTCCAGCTACATCCTGAGAAAAGTCTCTTAGCCAACTGTCTTTTACCACTCCAGTTTAACTATATACATTCTACTTAGAATTCTCTGCAGCAGCAGGAATTGTCATGGAAACAAACAAAGGCCTTGGAAGTACATAACACAGTAAGTCCCTAATAAACACTTAGCACAGAAATAACATGGCATGTCTTAATATGCAAAACACACAAGATGATGGACGGAATGCTGCACATTGGCAAACATTCACCCCCAGTCACAGATCTGGGTTTAATCCATCGTTATTTTGCTTCACCACGCCACCCCAGTTCAGACATAGCCATATGCAAATCAGTCTTGACCCTGTGCCTCATGGGAACAGTCCAGACCGAACTGCCAAGCCATGTCTTCCCTGGACCGGAATCAAGCATCCTAGGACCGGTTTCAGGCTATCAGCCTTCATCAGCCAGGATAGCTTGACTCCAGTGGCGTAGTGAGCACGGGACCCACGTCTGGGCATACCCTTCCCACTTAGGGCGAAATGCAAAACACACAAGATGATGGACGGAATGCTGCACATTGGCAAACATTCACCCCCAGTCACAGATCTGGGTTTAATCCATCGTTATTTTGCTTCACCACGCCACCCCAGTTCAGACATAGCCATATGCAAATCAGTCTTGACCCTGTGCCTCATGGGAACAGTCCAGACCGAACTGCCAAGCCATGTCTTCCCTGGACCGGAATCAAGCATCCTAGGACCGGTTTCAGGCTATCAGCCTTCATCAGCCAGGATAGCTTGACTCCAGTGGCGTAGTGAGCACGGGACCCACGTCTGGGCATACCCTTCCCATGAGGCACAGGGTCAAGACTGATTTGCATATGGCTATGTCTGAACTGGGGTGGCGTGGTGAAGCAAAATAACGATGGATTAAACCCAGATCTGTGACTGGGGGTGAATGTTTGCCAATGTGCAGCATTCCGTCCATCATCTTGTGTGTTTTGCATTTCGCTCCTAAGTGGGAAGGGTATGCCCAGACGTGGGTCCCGTGCTCACTACGCCACTGGAGTCAAGCTATCCTGGTTGATGAAGGCTGATAGCCTGAAACCGGTCCTAGGATGCTTGATTCCGGTCCAGGGAAGACATGGCTTGGCAGTTCGGTCTGGACTGTTCCCATGAGGCACAGGGTCAAGACTGATTTGCATATGGCTATGTCTGAACTGGGGTGGCGTGGTGAAGCAAAATAACGATGGATTAAACCCAGATCTGTGACTGGGGGTGAATGTTTGCCAATGTGCAGCATTCCGTCCATCATCTTGTGTGTTTTGCATGTCTTAATATGCACAATACCAGACAAACAAATGAGAAAGGTACATCAATCTGCACTTACTGTATTTAACATCAACATCCCTGACTGCTAATTGAAATATGTATTTTAACTCTCCACCTCATGTGCCTCCCACAACAGCTACACTGAGTCCCAGTGTGAAGGTCTGTGTCCCAACATATGCCTCTCCTCCACACATCTCTTAACAACTTTTTTGTTTTTTTTCGTAGTTTTATATAGCACAAACCTGACCCGAAGGTATCAGGTATCAGAGCGCTTTACATGAGCACAAGTTCCATTACACAAGGACACATTCATTTTTTTGTTCGGCACAGGAGATTAAGGGGTCGATTCCGATTCGGGCCGGAAATCTCTCCGACCGAGCCGGACCCGGAGAGATTTCCGACCGAATCGGACCCGTGCAGTCCGACCGAACGAGTACGATGCGTCCGTATGTCATCGGACACGAGTCGGTCGGACTCCCATTGAACTCAATGGGAGCCGGTCGTACAACGCGTACGCGGGCTCCCATTGCCTCAATGGGTGCGAGGCGGACAAGGGCGCCCCTACAGCGAGTACGCCGCGAGCGCTCGCGGCGTACACGCACAGGTAGGGGACCCTTGGGTCCCCCTGTGTGCGCCTCGCACGGGTACGCGTGACAGGGGGTCCGACACGGACCCCCAAAGTACGGCTCCGACAGCGAGTTCGAGTCGGACGGCGCGAGTCGGTCGGAGCGGTCGAGGTGCGCATCGTACTTACCCGGCCGGAAAACGTCTCCATTGCGCGGTGCGAATCGGGTCCGAGCGAGTCGGTCGGAGCGGTTCGAGTCCGAGCGAGTCGGTCGGAGTTGTCGGGACGCCCGGACGGAGTCGGTCGGCGACTCGCATCGTACTCGCTCGGCCGGACCCGCGTACGGTTCGGTCGGGAAACAGGCTTTCGCATGGCTTTTTTCCCGACCGAATGGTATTGGGTCCGCCTCCGACCGAGATCGGAATCGGCCCCTAAGTGATTTGCCCAGAATCACAGGATGTTGAGCGTCAATTTCGACACTCGAATCCCAGATTTGAGATGGACTGCCCTAGCCGTTAGGCTATATCCTCTCTCCAACTTCTGTGTTCTAAAGACAGAGGGGCATATTATCAACAAATGGCAATATTTATCGCTAACTCCCCTTAGCGCCATTTCCCTTATCGCCGCAGTTCGCCGGGATCTATCGCCGCATTAGCGGCGTATTATCAATACGCTGCTAACAACCGATAGCTACCTTTTCCCGCGGTAATGGACGGCGATAGATTTAGCGTGCCGGCGATAAAAAAACGCACGCTAACGTGAAAAAAGTCGCGAAGGGCCAATCAGCGACAGAATCCTATCGCTAATTAGCACCAGGCCTGCATTTAGCGCGTTCAGCGGGAAAATTCACCATAAAAGGCCCGCCAAGCAGAAAAAAAAAAAAAATGGAAAATACCAGAGGAGCAATGGAAGAAGCTGGGACCAGTGCAGAGGCCACAAACATGCCCACAAATACCCAGGAGGACCAGCCAGAGACCCATGTGAAGGCCAAGAGGAAGAGGAATCCCAAGTTCAGCCTGCAGGAAAACCAGGTCCTGATTGCGGAGGTGACTGAACACCAACAAGAACTGTTTGTCACCTCCACAGTGACATTGGCAAGAAAAAAAGAAATATGGGAGGACATCGTGTCCAAGGTGAATGCCGTAGGAGAGAGGAGGAGGACAGTGGATGACTGCAAGAAGCGCTGGCATGACACCAAGCGCAAAACAAAGGAGAAACTAGCAGCCAACGTGAGAGCAGCCAGGCAGAATGGAGGTGGGAGTCCAGCGCCACAGGAGGAGCTTGATGAGTTGGAGAAGCAGGTGTCCTGAGTCATCAGTGAGGAGACAGTGGTTGGAGTTGCGGGCCAGGATACTGCTGAACGTGACCAGACACAACAACACCAGGGTGAGCATCAACCAGGGACGGGGGGGACGGGGGTGGATGGGCCCAGTGGCACTCATGTACAATTAAATAAATTGAAGTGCATACCCACATGTACTGTGGATCATGTCCCGGATACCCCTGTCTATGGTGGCACAGGGACATATCACCCTTCACAAACAACACATTGCACGACACACATTGGCCGGCATACAGACCTTCAAATGAGCACAGGAAAGGAATCACAAATGAGTCCCAGGTCAACGTCAGACCACTCCATAAGTGCCCCCTCAAATGACAAAGTGGAACAACAACCTGACATGCGGCAGGGTGGCTAAATGGCCCCCTTGCCACATCACCACACACATACCAATTGCCTGCACAAGGACACATCTCACTCCAATGCCAAAATGCATGTGCACAGTGAGTGTGACTGGTCATGTGCACGATAAGGCATGCCACCACACCTGCAGCATCCTGCACATGTGTATGAGTGGTGAGCAGGAATGTGCATGTGCATATAGGTGGACTTTGCTGTGCATACACAACCTTGCACACTACTCAGACACATGTGCACAATGCTGCAGGTGTGCTGACATTGGTGGTGGCATGCCCCATCGTGCACATGACCAGTCACATGCACAGTGCATCTTCATATTGGCCTCAGAGTGAGATGTGTCCATGTGCAGGCAATTTGTATGTGTGTGGTGATGTGGCAAGGCTGAAGCTGACATCACCTGCATCACCACGCAATGTGCCCCCTTGCCTGTTCATGAGATGCAGACTGCTGTACACCAAGTGGTGAAACATCTAGTGAGTCTGCATACCACACACATGCAATGTCACAACAAATTGACCATGTAGGCTGCTGGATAAAGGTTGCACCTACAAAAATGCACACAAACAGCACACTTCACTCAAAGGGCGAGGGAATACAATTAGCAGGGTGACGTGCCAACAACCACACAGTACGTGAACAATGCAGAACAGGAATGTACCACACCAATATGTACTGCATGCCTTGTCTGTGTGACATACTCGCTGAACCACAATGTGCCTGGAAAGCTATCTCACTGCCAAAGTATAACAACAAGCAAGGCTAGCCAAATTGAAATGAATCATGTCAACTGGCCAAATGGCACCCTCGACCCCTATGTAAAATTGCACTCCTACCCCCCCAAGTGTACAATCTGCCACACAGAATACAGCATTCCACATCAGTCCTAATGTGAGTTGCCCATTACACCATCATGTGCAAGTCAAATTAACGGTTTGGTAAGTCAACTGCGTCAGTGAACAAATATGCAGTCAGGTAGTCATGAGCCACATGCAAAGCCAGGCATTGAATGACAGAACCAGGACAGCAGATATCCTCCATGGCAGCATCTGCGTGGCACATACACAAACACACATCACCCGCACAATTGCATCTCCTGTGAGGGTGGCGTTGACCAGGCGTCAGCACCATTAATAGGCATCATGAAATGCACATACTTCAGAAAACTGACCACATCACACGTGGGGTCAACCTTGAGGGTAATGGGTGTTGACACCATGGGGCAGATTACCAAGCCCCTATCGCCACCACAACGTCACTTAACTAATGATGTTGGGGTGGCAATAGGGTCAGCGCACCATTATCAAGGCAGCGTTAAGTCACTCAGTGTGGCTCAGAGACACGTTAAGTCGCTTCACGCTGCCTTGAGAAATGGGACCCTTTCACACTAAACTTTGTGTTAAAGGGGGCGTGCAGTGGGTGTTGTGGTGGGCGTTTCACAACAACACCCATTGAAGTCGACGCTGCCATCCATCATCAAGTTAGGCGAGAAGAGGTGGCAGTGCTGATCTGAACACCAGAGAAATCAGGGGCATAAGGTTGCAAAACTAGGAGAAATGCATTAATCCCCTTGTCATTGCTCGTATCATGTATGCTGCCTTGTGCAGCCCACATGTGAAAATCCAAATTCCATGGTATTCCCATGTACAGGAAGGTGTCCCTTCCTGTACATGAGCAAACTCTACTTCTGAATGTCATTTTGTAACTTCCATGTGTGCTGCACGAAGCAGCACACATGAAAGCTACAAAATGCCGTCTTAGCTTTGTCCATGTGCAGTAAGCAACTACTTCCTACACATGAACAATCCTCCCTGCTCGCAGACACCCTTGCACTATGGTGCAAGGGAGCCTGCGCTGGCGCTAAGCAGTGTAAGTTACTCCCATTGCAGGGGGAAACGCCAGGCTGCACCATATCCTTGATAACATGTATGAGCCTGGCGTTACTAAAGTGGATGCGAGAGCCGTGAAGACAAGATGGCTAACGCCTCTCCCTGACACTTCCTCGGTAACATGCCCCTGTCTGTTCAGACTGCAACAACTATCGAAACTCACGCAGAACCATACTCACAACGGGTCAGCCAAACGGAGGGCACTCAGCAATGCATGCAACAAAAAACATGAAGGACAACATGCACACCAGACAAATCACAATAGACAAAGAAAAATGGATGTCCATGTGTACCACATAGTGCAGCACATGTTGAAACAGCAAGTAAGCTCACATTGCCAATGTGCCTAAAGTGTGCCCTACTCACACATAACCATACTTGCACAAATAACATGCACATGTGCAGTACCCTGCAATGCTGCGTGTCCGTGAGCCACATTGACAAGGCAAGTGACAGTGCATGAAGAATAGCATGCCTGCAGGCCCAAACTATTAACATGGCTCAGGCCACCTCACTGAGGTGGCTGAGTATGGACAACATCCTTAAACAAGCAAGTCACACTCTGACACATCCTCGTGTACATACAACCCCTGACGTAAACAAGACATTTGAAGTAAAACAATGCACAACTCACACAACTCTGACCAAGACCCATATTCCACCCAGTTAGCCTCAGCACAGCATTGGAAATGCACAGAACCCAAAGGCTCATTACCTGAAAGGTATAATGTGCATCTAAACAAAAGCTGCAGGTGCCACCAGCACACAATGCAGTGCACACACAGACAAATCTGAGCACATTAACATTGACTACTATGTGGGCCAAATAGCATCACTCACACAAATGAACAGAGGACACAACTTGTGATGCTTGGGGGTAGATATTGTACAATAACATTTGTCATAGCTGGAAACTGTGAGATGACAATGTACAACTACAACATTACATCTGCAATTTCCTCTAAATCATCACTATCCTGCAACAAATAGGCATCTCCTCAAAAACAGTATGAATGGACACTGTCCTGCTGTCTGCCTGTAAACACATCCAATGCATGATTGTACATGACAAACACGGTTAAACTGTATCTACCCCATCATATTGCAGAGGGAGAGACATCACCTCCTGGACAGCAGACTGGCCCAACCATCACTGATGACGAGGAGGAATACCCCACCATCGATCAGGAAGCACTGCAACATCTGCTAGACTCCTTCAGCACCCCACCTCCAGGAGCAGGGCAACCCAGCAGCATATCGGCAAGCACACCCCCTGCACAAACCAACCAGCAGCAAGCACCTCCCACCATAGCTGTCACCCTGGACCCCGAGAACACACACATGGCCTTCCAATGCCGTGTGCTGGAGGTCCAGCGGGAGATGGCGGAACAGGTGCGGGTGGGGTTCGAGCGCCTGGCGGACAAACTTGAGGCCATACGTGGATGTCTGAGTCCCATCTGGGACCACATGCAGACGATCACGGACACCCACAGCCCGCTCAATGCCCTCAAACGGTCCATGGCTGACATTGCTGGAGTCATGATTCTGAGACAACAACAACTGTCTGCTCAGAGTGGCTCCAGCAATGTCAGCCAGGATTTGGCCAACATCTATCGGATAATGGAGAGCATGGAGCGGATGCAGGCACAAGATATGGCTGCCTGGGCCGCACACCAGCGCGAGGTTGCTGGGATCTATCATGCCCTGCACCTGCTCATCACCTCATGGCTGCCACAAGGACTGGCGCAGATGAATGCTGCTGCTGCCGCCTCCACATCCTCAGCAGTGCCACCTGAAGTGTCAGTGCCTCACAGTGCTGCACCCACCATACCACCACCCACATGTGAGGAAAATGACAGATCAGAGGACGAAGAGGAGGCTGAAAGTGCATTTGTGCTAAGGAGGCAGCGGTAGCATCCATCTGCGCCAAAAGCCCAGTTTCCTCCTTGGTGCCGGGCTTAGTATCATGCCACAGAAAACTTCTTGCACTGTCTCCCACTGTCCCCCGAAAATCACCCTGGACCTCCATATGGACCTCCATATAACTTTTTCTACTGCCAATGCCACTGAAATCAGCCTGCGGACTGAACTATGCCTCTTCCCATGGACCTGTTACCACCAAATGCCTCTGTCTGGCCCTCCAACGGGCATTCATGCAATGTGGGCATGTATGGCCAAGCACTGGTCCAGTCTTCATCCTCTGAATGTCAATAAAATTGTTTAACTCACACAGATGTGTGTGGTTCTTTACCAATCAAGTATAGAAGTATGTAAAAAGTGTTAGGACACTGATTCACCCAGAAGGTACACCAAGGGAAATACGAGCAATGTACCAGTTTTAGCTGATACAGATAGGCACTGAGATGGCAGTGTATGTGTGAACTAGCGTTGCCCCCATTGCTCCAAAACAACCATCTAGCAATATACCAACCCAGGCCCACGTCCTCTCATGAAAAGGCATGTGTGCAAAAATGTCCTAGTCTGTTGTAGAAAAAATCAATGAGAGAGCAAGGGATGAGGCAGGAGGTGCGTCCCGTTCCCCAAAAGGATAATGAACTTTAAACAATGTGGATGACCCCACTATGTATCTATAATGTTATCACTGTATGTGGTATGAACATGGACCCATTAGGTATGTTTAAAAGACCCCTCACACACCAACCTAGTTGGTGTCATGCTTCATCATTTTGGTCCCAACCGGGCGGCCGAATGCTGCCCGGTTGTGCTACGACGCCTGATTACAGCGGAGCTGGTGTGGTGCAATTATGTGATGTGAAGTGAAATACTATAGTTAAAAATATCTCTGAGAATCCTTGCCCTTAGTTTTAATTTTGGCGGCTCAGGATATGATTAAAAACAATGTGTATAGTACAACTAATTTGGACTTATTACCGTAAGTTGACTATGTGTGACGGTCTACATGTTTCAGCCCGTAAAACAAGTGTGAGGGCTTTCTTCAGGACCAAGTGAGTGAAAGGTGAGTGGCCAAAGGTAAAATATGCCACGTGAAACCTGAGTGGTACCTACACACGCGCTAAGGTGTGTGGTGTAAGCGTCGGTGTACTTACTGACACTTGAAAAATACCTGTATAGGGAAGGAAGAAGACATGACAAAACATATAATATATCGCAATCATAAAATGCAATCTTAGTGGCTAGGTTGATGTGCTATTGTCATTGTTAATAAATCACTACAGTGATCGGCATGTTGCCCATGCTGGTGGCGACATGCAGAACATTCTCTGCATGCCGTTCTGGTTGTGGCAAGTGCATGGGCTATTGAGTGAAGAGAGCGCGCCCACAATATCGGCCGTGCGCTGGTAAGTGACTACGACAACAATGGTGCGTTGCACGCTGAACCCCAGGCACCCAGTGGAGTTCGTATACTATGCTTAATGTTGCACGATGTCAACCCATAAAGGAAATGCCAAGTGGTCCTTATCGCACTGCAAGCGGCAATTTACAGATCTATGCATGCGATCAAGTGGCAATTTGTGAATTGTAATAAAAACGTTAAAAAAGTATGCACGAGTTGTTTGAATCATAGTTACACTATTATGGATTTTAGGCAGTTTATCGAGACTCAGGAGGGTAAGGTACTCATCCAGGATACCAATCTGTGAATCAGAAATTAGGAAAGAGCGCCATAATGAGCACCATGGTTTTGGCAGGTTCTCGTGGGTGACGCCATTGGAGCACGCATGATCTTACTTGGTCTTGGCGAGTCCTCTGCTGCACACCTATGTCAGTCCCCCATAGTCCTGGCTGGTGCTGGGAATCGTGGTTAATGGGGTTTAAATAGAGCGAAAGCTGGACCCGATACGTGCCGGAGTGCATGTCCGGGTTTAGCAATGACTCAGGAAACTAACAGGCGCGCATGCGCTATGGAAAATGACAGACGCGCATCCGCGGTCGTTGTAAAAGATGTCTTAGTTGGCAGCCATCTTAAAGTACGATATATTCAATGGATTGAGTTGATATTACCTATTTGAAAATGGAATGATGCTATTGAATAGATCGTTTTAGTGAAAAAGGGCAATTCAAAAATACCCGAAAAAGGGGCAGAGCAGACCGATGCCTAACTAAAGGCAAGCACGGTCAAGATAAGAGATGTATAAATAGCGGCCATCTTGGAGTGGTCAATACATAATGTTTGTTAGCAGAGGGGGGACAAAATGCTGTAAAAAGGTCTGGGCAACCACTATGGTATTCTCAACGTGTTATCCGTCAAAGGAGAATAACAGTCTATCTCATGTGTAAGTTGGTAAAAAACAAGATTATTGAATTAGATGGAGAGTTGGTTGTTTACTTCATTGGAATCGTACATGGATGAATGAAGTCATCTATCGATATGCTGGCTGCAAAACCAAAGTTCAACGGGAGGCATCTTGGGATAATAGGATATTTTCCAACAAATGGGGTCACATGACAGTGTGCTGTAGACGAGACACCTGTAGGCCGCTTGTGGACGCCTGATTGCTATCTGTTGAGGCTATTCCAAGGAATATTGTCATTGAGGCCTGTCTTGTGGCTGGATAGACGATAAATCCACCTCTGTTCCTTTTGTAGTAGTTGGTGCTGGATGTTCGGCATGTTGGGATCTAGAGCCTCTATGATGACCCAGCGCATGTCATTAGTTGTATGTCCTACCTCGAGGAAATGGTTTGTCATTTTAGTAGTGTTTCTCTTGCATCTTATGGTGCTCCGGTGTTCACAAATTCTGGTCTTCACCTTTCTGGTTGTCATCCCAATATAGGTGAGATCGCAAGGGCACATGATGCGGTATATGGCGTGTGCCGTGTTGCAGTTGGTGTGGTGTCGTAGTTCCCATGTCTTCCCCGGTTCCAGGTGGAGATTTTTGGTGGTTTCAGTTAGGTGGCATACACTGCAATTGCCACACGCAAAATGTCCAGTGATTTTAGGGAGCCCCCATGCATTTAGGACAGTGTTCCCTGGTTTTTGTTGTTGCACCGGTCTGGTAGATACCAGAGCATCTTTTAGGGATTTGGCTTTTTTGTGAGGCAGTAAGGGGGGGGTTCCAATTGAGATTTCATGTCATGAGGATTTTCCAATATTTTTTTATGATATTCGAGACTTTGTGGGAAACCGAATTGAAGGTAGTGACACATGTAAGTGGTACTGCTGTTGCTTCTCGTGGATGTTTTTCTATGAGTCCTTCGCGATTTTGGTTTTGCGCTCTTTTTGGGCTTTATCAGTAATGTGCTTGGGGTACCCGCGGTTCCGGAGTTTGATACTCAGATCCTTTGCTTGGTCCTTGAAATCTGTCACGTTACTGCAGTTTCTTCGGAGCCGCAGGTACTGTCCGTATGGGAGATTCTCCCGCAAGGACCTAGGATGGAAGCTGGAGAAGTGTAGAAGTGAGTTACGGGCTGTTGGTTTAAAGTGCGTTTTGCTTCTGAACTGGCCATCCTCAGCTACTATGTCCAGATCTAAAAAGGTGGTTTTACAGTGATCATGGCTGTGTGTAAATTTGAGATTCTGGTCACAGGTGTTTAGCCAATGGCAGAATGTGTTGAGTGACTCTGAATCGCCCTCCCAGATGAGTAAGATGTCATCTATGCATCTTTTATAGAATTTGATTTCTGGAATTCGTGACACATTGTTGGAAAAAATGTACTTTGTCTCAAAGTCGTGTACGTAGAGGCCTGCTACACTGGGGGCGAAACGCTCCCCATAGATGTCCCATATTTCTGGATGTACAGTTGGCCTTCAAATTCGAAAAAGTTTTCTTTAAGCGCAAGTTTTGCGCATTCCCAGATGAACCTTCTTGGGGTCTTGTATTGCCAGTCTATTTTTTCCATGGCTGTCTCTAGAACTATTAGGGTGTCGTCTTGCGGGAGACTGGTGTAGAGACTCTCCACGTCAAGACTTACCAGGAAAGAGGTCTCTGGATTGTAGTTCATATTGTTGAGTAGTCTGAGGAGATCTTTAGTGTCTTGAAGATAAGTGTTGGTGGACTGGACCATAGGTTGGAGAAAGAAGTCGCAGTATCGGGACAGAGGCTCTAATAAAGAACCTATGCCCGATACAATGGGGCGTCCCGGTGGAGGTGATTTGTTCTTGTGTATTTTAGGCACTATATAAAAGTATGGTATTTTGCCTGTTGTTGAGGTTAGAAACTTTGCTTCACTGGGTGTGATTTGTCCTGTTGTTTCTGCTTCTTCTACCAGTATGTGAATACATGATCTCAGACTCTCACTAGGGTCGTGGCTAAGTTTTCCATAGTTCTTTGTATCACTGAGGAGTCTTACACATTCTAGTCGGTAGTCCTCTTTGTTCATGATGACTGTTCCTCCGCCTTTGTCTGCGGGTTTTATGATAATAGATTGGTTGGATCTCAGCGATTGTATGGCTGTGCGTTCAGCTGTGCTGGTATTTTGGAAGGTGTGGTCCTCTTTCAGTGCTTCAATATCTCTGAAGACTGCTTGTTCATAGACTGCCACCTCGGGAGGGATGGCGTTGGGAGGAGGCATGAAGGTTGATTTTGCTCTGAACAGAGTGTCTCCTTCTTTTTCTATGGTTGGTTGGGAAGATGTGTTTTCAAAGAAGGCTTTGAGTCTCAATTTCCGGAAGAAAGCCGCTAACTCGCAATGTAGCTGAAATTTATCTAGTCTTGTCGTAGGTACAAATCCCAGTCCTTTCTCTAGGACTGTTAGTTCAGTAGGTGTCAGAGTGTGTGACGAAAGGTTGGTCACTAAGCTCATCTCGTGCTGGGGCCTGGTTGTTGGTCTTTGGCTTTGCTCCTCGTTAGGGCTCCTTCGTACTGGTCGTCTCCCCAGTGGACTTGGTTCCCTCGTCGTCTTCTCCTCGTCCACGTGGGCCTCCTCCTAAAAAAGGGAATCGTTGGTTCTGGTTCATGTAGGGAGGTGGCGGTGGGGGTCCGAAAGGCATGTTCCAGCCGTATCCATATTGTGGATGCATCTGAGGGTATGGGACTGGATAGTGTGTGTTTGGTCCCAACGGCCCTGGTGTCCATGGTTGTTGCCAAGTGGTGTTTCTGCCCCTTCCTTGCTGCTTTTTTCTGTAGCTGTTTGAGCTGGAGTTGCTGCTACCTGATGAGTTATCATCTGAAGATCCTCCTGAGGTGTCACTCATCTTGGGTGCTTTGTAATCAGTATCTGTGTAGGGATATGTTTTCAAGTAAGAAAATTTTTTAAGGTCTTTTTGAAATTTGTTAATCTTACTTTGTGTCAGGCTTTCTTTGTATTCATTGATGTCTTTATTGGTCTCATCTAGTCTTTTTTTGAAAGAAGTGAGGGTAGCTTTGAAGTGTGTTTCAGTTGTTTGGATTTCAATAAGGATGGCATCGGAGAGGCGTTTAGCTGTTTGGATAATTAGAATAATCCAGTCACGTGTGCATCGCCACGCTATTTGTGCCCAGTCCTTACGGAATGTCTCATCATCCAGAAATATACGGGGAGCATTCGTAACTATGAGTCCTCTCGGGGCTGTATTATTCCTCAGGAATTCGGTTAGAATAACCCCGTGGAGAATAGTTCTGATGCGGTTACGTTTTTTCTCGTTTAGGCTTTCCCAGTCGGACGTTTGGGCAATCGATGTCGCCACGTTAAAGTCTGCCATAAGGGGGGGAATTGGCTAGGATGTTGTTGACATCATCCAAGGTGAAACCCAAGCCCTGATTTTCTAGTTTGTTGTAGGCCACGAGTTGTGTCCTCCTTAACACTTGTGAACAAATATCTCTTGGCATATCTACTCACACAATACGTGGTGGACAAAGCCTGTTGTGATGGTGCACATCCCAAAATACTGGACAGCATATTCACATTGATGAAGACACGGAAGGGCACATGTCCACCATACACATACGGAACCACAATGTCAGCCTCAGTGAAGTAGATTGGCAAATAGGGGCTCACCCCAAAGTGCAAGCCCTCAGTCAGCCCCGCCCTGTTGACAAACGATGTAACCTAAAATATGCCCCATCCCATGCTGTGACCACTACGAGCATATCGGGCAATGTGTGTAGGGATGTGTGTGGCACTGCACTCAGCATATAGTCAGATGCACCAACAACATCTCAAGTGCGTCATCAACATGAGCCAATGGCAGAAGTAACAGCTGGGACAAGTCTCCATGACACTGTCACTACAGGGAGCAATGCAACATTTCCCCTTGTGTGCAGCAGGACAGTGTGCCACCCCCAAACCTTAGCTGTGACAAAATCTAAACCTGACTAGTCCAGTGAGTCACGGTAGGCATTTAGGAGATGTCAACTCTGTAAAGCAAAATGCACTACTCCCAAACTCCATTTGTGAGTAACGTAAAATGTGAAGTCATCACTTACTCACAGATCACTTTTGTAAATCATGAACACTGTGGTTCCATGTCCTGTACACAATGCACACAGATTCCTAACAAATCATGCATGGTCTGGAGAGTGAGCGTACATGAACCGGAACATATCTTGCAAAGGAAGCGGACACACTGGCACAACGCAGCAAGTGTGGCTAGGTCTGTGCAATGTAGATGGGCTCTGCGGCAGGAGCATCTGACATGCAGGTGTGTGACGGAATCCGTGGACCCTGGTGCATACATCCATCTCCATGATGGATAACAGTAGCTAACTGTATTCACTTGCCATGCCATCTCACTAGGTCATGTTCAAAATGTGCAACATTGTGCTGTCCAAATCCGTGAGTCACACAGAAGATGTAGAACATCACAGACGACTGTCCCTTGACCAGGGTGTAAAACCAAATTGACACCCTGTCATCAATGCAAAGCCAGTGTGCTCCCATCTAAGGATCCTGACACAATACATCCTGCAAACTTACAGGTCATGAGCAGACTTAGCGATTCCAATGGATAGTCCAGTGATGTGAAAAGTTGCCTACAATGGGAAGAGCCACACTCCACTAACACTTATCACTAAAACTACTACTAAAATCTAAACTAACTATAAAACCATCTTACTTACCTAAACTATCTACCCTAACTAATCCTAAACATGCAACAACACATCATAGACATCAACCCCCTCCCACCCTTAAGGCACACCACGAGACAGGACAAAGACATCTAAGCTATACATAAACTAACTAAACATGTAACCTACACAAATATATTTTTTTTGTAAGATTTTTTTAAAAAAATATGAAGAAAAAACACATCAACCCCCCACCCAAAGGAAAAGGAAACTTATCCCCAAATACGGATGAATAATTAAAATCTAAAATCTACCTAACAAGCTAACACTAACTAAAATCTACACTACCCAACTATTAAATAACTAAACTAACACTACATAATAAAACATTTCAAACATTGGGGGAAGGGAGAAGAGGGGGATGGTGTCCAACAGGTCCACCCATCATGGCAGTCCCAAGTGTTTGTGTATGTCCATCACGCGTCTGTTGACATCAGACAATTCACGCCTGAGCTCGGCCTGCGATACAACAATGTCCTGTAGCAGCCTCCTGTCCCGCAATGTGAATGGAACCACTTGATCCCCAGTTGCAGGTGGGACAGTGCCTTGGGGTGGTGGGGGGGCCGTAGGGAGATGTGCTACCTGTACCGGCTGGGACACACCACTGACGCCTGAGGTTTCTGGGGGGCTGTGTGACATTCTGTGCATGCTCAGGCACTGCCTTCCATGTGCCCTTCCGACGTTCCTCATGGTACCTCTTGGACATGTTGCGGTACCCCTTTGCAACCTTCTTCACATGGCAGTAACGGTCCTTCCGCACCTGGAAGGCATGTATTTGGCCAGGCGTCATGTTGTCTGTAAAACCTACACAAAGGCAAATTAGAGTCCCTTAGCCAATTTCAATTTCCTCCATACACATCTGTAATACAAGTTCACTTCAAGATGGGAGCATACACCACAGCGTAACTGTGTGAAGTCAGCCAGGGACCTGGACAGCGACCTGTTGAAGCATGGATCAGTGACTGCATGCTGGGGAGACTTACATGACAGTGCATGGCATGGTACATGCACTGTCACTAACAAATTAGGGTGACAGTGCCAAACGATAGTGCCATTACATATACGGGCAGAGAGTGACATGTACAAGCAATCGGAGGATGAAACCATTACCCCCCTGTGTGTAGCACCACCCTCATCCTCTACAGTGACACAGGGCTGCATGATAGGTACTATGCCCATGTGCAGGCATGTGTGTCCCCCAGCACATGTGTTGCCCCTTCATGCACAGATTGCATCCTAGAGGACCATGTTGTGACTATCATGTGTGTCGCTTAGTGCAGCACACAGGAAAGATACATTGGGGAAAAATGAGGCATGTTGATGTATGTACTGGAAGGGCCACCTTGCTGTACTTATACACACCATGGCAATTCTCTAATCCCATGTGTGCTGCACAAAGCAGCTCACATGTACAAAGCAAACATGATGATCAAGAAGCATCCCTGCTCATATGGCCAGAATACAACCGTGATGTAACTGTTGGTGAGTTGTGTGCTGCCAACTATGAATGCCGCACTTGGACATCAGGGCCAGCCTCTGATGAAATGGGTGTTGCCGTGGAACGCCGAACACAACCCCCAATGCACGCCCCGTTTACACCCATCACAGCGTGACAGTGTACCTCATTGACGAGTAAGCATTAATACACGTGAAATGCATTAACGCTGCTCAGATGATGATGCTAGGACCCTATTGACAACGCAACTTTGATGACAGTTACGTTGACTTTGCGATATGGGCTAGATGATATGCACCTCACTTCCAATGTGTGTCACTGACTGGGGATGGGCCAAGTCACAACTGTGATACCAATGCATTTGTCCAGAGTCACTTCCCGATTAGTGCACACTGCTGACTTCCACATTACATCATCACACTGTAGGCAAGGTAGACAGGATACGCACCCATACTACATACTGCAACGGTGATCATGTGACCCAGACATCCATGCCAACGCAACATGCTAGTCAATTACGATCAAACTCACCAGTGGCGTGTGGGTCCTCGAAGCTGTTAATGTCCCCCTGTGTGATTGGCGGTCGTCCATCTGTGAGACAAGGAAAGAAATATGTGTTGGGATTAGACTTCAATTCATATGTGTCGTATTCCTCGTACCAATCATCACCATGACAGCAAATGCTACGTGACTGTGGTGTGACGTTTCATGTTGACTACATGATTGGGTCAACTTTGACTGCCATTCACACCAGACCTGTGACAGCTGATTTTGGACGGACAAGACTGTAATGCTAGCTGACATGCCCATGATCGTAGTGTGAGTCATCCACAAGGCAACATTACTACATGCATCCTGATGTTCTACATGCACTTTGTGCAATTGAGTAGCTGCAGATTGCACAAAGCAGTCACACAGAGGTAGGTGGTGTCTGACAATCTGTGGATGTCCACTTTCCTCATCCCATTTGTACCTATACAATACTTTGTCACACAGCAACTATGTTCACAGGGCAGCGTAGCTGACGTAACACAAATCATGAGGACAGCATTTTGACTCTACCTTTTGCCCGGCACACAGCTCACATGGACAATTCCATGGCTGGTTCATGTACAGTCACCCCTGCCATACCCGAACAATCTTCTGCCTGCACGCACATTTTGCGCAGGTGTGCCAGCTATGGCAGTACAGTGCCAAGTGTTGGTCCAGCGCAGTGGGTGACACAGACTTGCAACATATGCTTGTCGATGTGATGCTGCGTTGTGTTTCGTATGTGTCGACAAGATGCGCAAACGCATTGCGTCTCCCACCTCAATCAGCAAACATTTCTCACTTTGACACCAGTGTCACACACGTCGTAATTTTCATTCGTTACAGTACACCAGATTAAATGTGGAGTTTGTACTTACCACCCTGTAGGCCTGTCATGACTCCCACGTAGTCAAGGAGGTCAGCTTCTTGTGCAAGCTTGTCCTGCCAGCGGTGCTTCCACTGGCGCACTTTACGGTCCACTTCAAAGAACCTGCGCATATGCACCCGCACACGCTCCCAACGAATCTTCCGCACACTCACATTGTATCCTTGCAGGATACGGCCTCCCCTCTCCAACATCAGTGGCAGGTGAAATTTTATGAGCCACAGGAAGCCCCCCAATGCCCCCTCGGACATCCTGCCCTCCCTGCCCACACCTGGCATCTCCCTGCACACCTGCGAGCCCACAGCCAGTGAAAAAATTAATGATCCCTCTGAAATACCCCAAAAAGATTGTTAGTGTACTACCCCAAGACAGACACCCGACAAAACTGAGGACAGGAGACAGTTAAACACAATAAATCAGTACACAACACTTCACAGACACTATCAACAGGACACAGGACACAGCAACACTCTCAAAATCTCCAAACTGCAGCACACACCACCAAACAGCTCCAACACTCTCCACAATCACCAGCAATGTGCTCAGAAGAGAAAGTGAAAGTGGATAACACTACTCCAGTAGACAGGAAGCATGCAGACATCACTTCCTGTCTTTTTGCGGCCCGTTTTTTGTTAGAGGCGAAAATCTGCACGCGAATGGTCGCATGAGTAAACTTTCTAATGTTGAGAAGTGTCGCGCGATGTATTTTAATATTGGGCAGATGGAAAGAGAAAATATCGCTTTTTCGTGTTAGCGGGAAGATCTGCACGCTAAGAGGGAATCAATGCACTGATGTACAGTCTTGCTGCAAATTTCATGTCAGAGCCATGTAACAACATGTTGAGATTGGTTGGCACTCAGATGACATCATGTAAATGAAGTTTCACGACACATGACACCCTAACTTGCAACATTCACCACAGGTCACACCATAATTGCATGCCTAACAAGAGAACCATCAATCAATCATGGATTTTTCAAGTGTGCTACTCACCCGTGGGGGTCACAAGGCATAGGGGCATGACTTTTGGCACGCTTCAAGTTGTCTGTGTACGTGCATGTGTTGAAGGTGATGGTGATGTTGCGTAGTGGTTCGTTTGCGGAGGCAGATGTGGCTCTGTGGTAAATGTGAGGGGACCAGGGGTCTGTGTGGGCACCCGGGTGGATGCCTTTCCTAGCGGAGGAGGTGTCTTCATCCGTGCATGGTGTCCATTTGGAGATGGCGGTCTGGTTGTTGTCTCAGGGGTGCTGGTGGTCCGTCTGCTGTGTCTAGTTAGTGGTCCACATACTTGTTGTAGGGCTTGTTAATCTGGAGGTGGTCGATGCTTCAATGCTAATTGCTTAGGACACACAGAAAGGCATATTTTACCCCATTGCACACCCTATTTTCATATTTTGCCCCATTGCACGCCCTATTTTCATATTTTACCCCATTGCACACCCTATTTTCATATTTTACCCCATTGCACACCCTATTTTCATATTTTAACCCATTGCACACCCTATTTTCATATTATATCCCATTGCACACCCTATTTTCATATTTTACCCCATTGCACACCCTATTTTCATATTTTACCCCATTGCACGCCCTGAGTTTCATCTCTTGCCCCATTGCACGCCCACATGCTCATTGTATTACACAACGTACACACTCCAATAAATTATTGACCACTGTCAACAGACTACAATTGTGCATTTTTTCACAGACGACAACCTATATTGACTGATTTATGCAAAGGACACGCAACTATTTTGTATTGGGTAGCCCAATTTGCAGCATGAAGACTCTAGTCTTGCACATTTGACACACTGTAAAGCATCTCTGTACTGAGGAAACATTCCCAGCATGGATGAAGTTTTGTTATTTTCATTGCACAAATTGTGCAACGTACCCTTTTCAGAGTGATGTACCCATGCTGGGCAATAACATGCAGACAGGGTATGTGTGTGATTTATTTTTTATTGGCACACACAGTGATTGCGGTCATTTAGCTATGAGATACATTGGAGGGGGACTTTCACAATGTGACGTGCTCAGTTGAAGAAATTGTTTATTATTCGGTCCCTTCGGGCAGTTCCTGCTGCATTTACTGTGGGGTGTGCGCCACCTGCCTCATCTTCAGCATCATCCTGGTCATCGTCCGGTGCAGCAGGCACTTGAATCCATGGTGCATTTGTGCGCACACATATATTATGCAATACACAACATGCAAGGATGATTTTGTTGACCATTTCAGGGCTGTACAGCAGTCTGCCACCTGTGATGTCCAGGCAACGGAAACTTGACTTTAGCACACCAAATGTGCGCTCCACAATGGACCGGGTGCGTCTGTCTGCCGCTGGGCCTGGGTGGTGGGGTTTCGGAGGGGTGTCATCATCCACGGGCATAGTGCATATCCTTGGTCACCTGTAACATGTGATGGCGAGATGTTTACATTATTGGTTCTGCAGGCTGTGTTGTTGGTGTAGATGGTTTGGTGGTGTGTCATTTGTGTTATGTTGGATTTCATGTTAGCCGTGTGTTGCTTCGGACTGATTACAAGCATCACTGCGAATTCAATTGCCTCACTATTGATACTCCCTTCCCCAAACCTCATCAATTGTGTGCGCTGCGCGGTTGCATGACTGGCTCTTCTACCATCTATCGATGGCACTCATCCACCCTCCTCACAGTCAATGCCATGTGAACGTTGAGATGGCAATGGGCCATACCAGACACAGTTCACATTCAGTTGAGCTGCTGTCGCTGCTGCCAGACCTGCCCCAATGCACAACACATGCTGTTTCCTGTCCGGAGCGGCCACATATCAACAGTCATCAGCCCCCTCACATGCAGGGCCCATTGCAGGCAGGAACACTTCACCCACACCATCAGCATCATCAGACGCAACACTGTCCACTCCGTGGACTACGTACTCATTCAGGAGTGTAGCCTCCAACTCACATGCCACGACTACTCAAGGTACATTAGACTCAGGGTAATGTTAGCTGACATCAGACTGTCCCAGATCTTCACCACACTGATCCACAAGGCAGGGCACACCTTTGACGGCTTCTTTGCATGTGTATACTACGTCCAGTTCCTCGGCCCCACTAAACGCACATGTGTTGACCACTTACGCATGCACCACCTTGTTGATGTACCCCAGACCACCGTTGACCACATGCAAGCCCCCACAAAGTTGGTGTAGATCAGTCACCGATGAGATGCTACACACCATCATCGACAGAAACAACCACAACACTGCAGTCGTCAACAATGGCGCAAGTTCACATTTTCCAAACATGTTTCTCCAGCTGCGCATGCACCCTTGTCCCACTATGCAACTGCAACATACGGCAGGCAATGAATGCCACCTGGGTCAGCACCAACCTCAGAGTTGGCAGATGCAGCTGCTGACAAATGGAGTGGAGCTGGGGCAAGCTTTGGGATACCAGTAAACTGCACCACCAACACGTACAGAATGCTCATGTTAAACATCAACAATACGCACACACACCAAACTGCTCTTCCAGGTAGGATTGCTGTGATTTGCAACATGGATGATCAACAGCTGGGGCGTGCTATACGCAGGGGAGACATGAGTCATCATCCTCATGACAGTACAATCAGCATGTGGCATCACCTGGTGGTCCAACGCTTTCGGATGCCCCCACCACAAATCTAGGTACCTAGGCCCCATATTTGACTCCTCCATCTCCATGTGCCTACAGGTGTACGCAGTGGCCTGCAGCTGCTTCGCCAGCCTCTGCATCCTCCATGCACCCTTCACATAGATCCCCCCCATTGTCGGGTGTAATAGTGACCCACACAGTCATTGTCATCAGGCTGGGCTACAGAGACCCACTATATGTCAACATGGGCACATCTGCAGTCAGCTTACTCCCAACTGTCCAGGCACAACACCTACGCACTGGGCCTTGTGTTCCTACTTTCATTATGGATCGTGTGCCTCCATCGCACATACATGGTTCCCACCTCTCACCACATTTGCTTATGGGTGGCACAGGGGCTAAACATCTGAGGATGGTTTGTCTACATATGTAGCCACAGTTCACACAGTTCTTGGTGTTGTGTCTGGTATGTGGGCATGTTGATTGCCATGTTGTATGTGTGATTGTTACATGTACATTTTCACGATTGTGAGTTGCATGTATGTGGAGTTGAGGCGTGTGGTGTGTTCAGTTAGTACTTACCAACAAGAACTGCATTTCCATATGTGCCATCCTGGAAGCGCTGGTTCATGATGGACTGTCAGAAGATGTAGGAATCATGCACACTCCCTGGGAACTTGGCTATGACATTGGTGAACAGTCCCCGGTGGTCCACTATTGCCTGCACATTCATGGAATGGGTGTGCTTTCTGTTGCGGTATATGTGTGCACTGTCCACAGGGGGCACAAATAGGACATGAGTGCAGTCAATTGCACCCAACACCTGTGGGAATCCGGCTATGGCGTAGAATCCTTGCTTGGTCTCAATCTGTTCCTGCACAGTCTTGGGGAAGTGAAGGTGCTGGGGTATCAGGCTGAGTATGTCATCCAACACAATTGGGAGGAAGATTGAGAAGGCTGCCTGTGAGACTCCTCCAACTCTGGCCGTTGTTGGTTGAAAGGTCCCAGAGGCCAACATATGCAGCACGACCAGCAGCTTTGTCTGTGGAGGGATGTTGGTTCTCTGCTGTGTTGGTGGCGTCAGCCTGTGGGCTATCAGGTTCAGGATGTGTTGGATGGATGTCCTTTTGAGCCTGTAGTGGGCAATGACATCCTCTGGCGTCAGGTCTGCGAGGCTGAGACGTCTGCGCAGGACCCGCTGTCGTCTTTGGCGCTGCCTTGGTGGTGGTCCTGGGGGGGGTGGCAGTGGCGGTGGTGGTTGTTGCCTTCCTGGGACTCCGAGCTGAATGATTAGCACATCCATGGCGTCTGTGGGTCTTCAGGTGTGGGTCTGGGCTGGCCTCCCTTATATACCTCCATTTATCACCATTTTTCAAGTTTTAGACCTGTTTTTTCCAGGTCTTATTTTCCTGCAGCTAAGGGGCCTTAGCGGGACTTTTTTTTATTGCTTCGCGGGTCTGGGCCATCATTGGTAATAGTGCGATGGTGTGTTAGCGACTTTTTTCAGGGAATTTTGAGAAGGAACGCCTACTTTGCATATCATTAGCGGAAACTATCGCTGCCATGCACGGCGATAGTAAAAACTATTGCTATCGCCGGAAAGCTGTTGCTAACGCTTGTTAGCGACGTCTTGGTGATAGGGCGATAAACAAAAACGCGTTAGCGGCAGGAAAGTGCCGCTAACGCGGCGTTAACTTGCTTGATAATATGCCCCAGAGTATCTGCACCCTCACATATTTATCCTCAGGTGCTCCACATCTTTGCACACCTAAAGGTGCAGCACCCTTGCTTAGTGAGTTCAGTTATAGTAGATAGGAGTCACTGGTGACTCAGTGCATTGTGGTGATTGTATTGCCTACAAAGACTTACAACAGTGCGCACTGTCAAGCTCAGCCTGCAATTCATTGAGATGGTATTGAAATTGAATACCTCAAGCTTTTTTCTTTAGTTTTGGCTGAACATGTTACCAGATGCAGTAACAGTTTGGGTGACCAGAGACATTTCGGCACACTTCGTGTTCCCATTCAACACTCATTAGTAGAAAGTCCACTGTCTGTTAGTTCATTACAGGGTGCTCGGCAAGGAGGAAGTGCAGCCCCTTTCATGCTCTCCCAGGTAGGGAGGTAAGTCCCAATACAATAAAGTGTTATTGCAAGCGATCCAAATGAGACACCAAATATCTTCTTAACCCATAAAATAACAGGTCTTCTTTTTTCAGAGTTCTCAAAATTCTCACGTTCTAGTCAGCTGACGTGTTTTGTCAAACAATTGTAACCCAATGACTACATCATGGTTAAAAGAAATACAATCAAGTATGCCATAGGTCCAATTAATCCTGCGTTAGGGGATACAGTGTGCTATTATACTTCAGCAAAGCACAGGAATATTGTAAAGTTTATCAAGTATGAAATATGTTGTGCTCCGTAGCCCAAAGTGAAAAATTGTGACTGAATGCATCGTTGTGCATATAGGCCTGAAGCCCGACAGACGCATGTTTTTCATGCAAACAGAAGTAACCCTGAGGCGGATGGAAATGCTAAAAACATTGTAGTATATCCCAAACATTCTAGGGTGAGAAAGTTCAATAATATCTGGAAAGGGCCATGCACCTTAAATAAGAGCACACAGCACCAATTAGTATATGCCCTGGAGGGAACAGCCCCTTCTAAGTGTAAAACATGTGGAAAATGATAGTCCTACCTTGTATTAGGGTTTGGTGTGTACCTTAGAATAAATTTAAACTTCAGTCAGACTAGTAATGTGGATCCTGTGTGGATTAAAGTCAATGCAGAGAAGGAGGATATTGTGAGTATGTAAAGAGATATATTAAATTATCTAGAATAATAATCAGTAATAACTGTAAATGGACCGTTAGGGTGGGCACACCTTCTAAGTAAGCCCAAAGTTTACCAGCTTTACTGTTGCGTTATGAGATAGTGCAAGGTTGTAGTACACAGCAGTATTCGGAAGCAGCATAGTTAAGCATTGAAAGTTGTGTTGTGGGTCTCGTAGCCTCACCGTATAAAAGTGTGCTATAAATGTGCATTGGGGAAACATTTGTAGTGTCTTACTGTGTGTCCAACTGTGATTCAAATATTTAAGTGAACATAGTTTAGAAGGTACGCAGCTAGAAAGGGGAGGAAGAGCACCAAAGATGTTCATTGTAGGCTGAAAACAAAGTAGTGTACTTCTATCACAAAATGGTCAGGAGGAAGGAAGAGGCACTACCAGTACACCCACCTTGTCATAAACAAAAACATATCAGTACTGATTGCCAAGTATGTAAGTCATAGACTGGACAATATGGAGAGTCCAGAATACTCTCAAATTGAGGATGGAAGACCCTCAACCACTTGTCGGGTGGCATTCTTCATCCATGGGCCCCTCCCTGGTCTTTGAGATCCAGGAGCGAATTACAACCCTCTCAATTTCTGGCCACTCCTGAGGTGTTTTGCCAGAAAGACTGGGGATCGAGGTTAAAATGCCAAAGATGTACTATTGGGTACGAGGGTTAAAGTGCAATGGGGAAGCTAATCCTAGCTAAAACTACCTACAGGATGAATAATATCAATGTAACGGGTCCCTAAGAGTAGGATTAAACATAGTGGTAATTAGCTTGACCCAATTGTGGAGGTCAACATGTTTCTGCCATTATCAAACCCTCAAAAATGGTGTAGGGGCATTAATCAGGATGGAGTTACCTGCTCTTCTCAAACAAAACAACAATGAAATAGTTGCTATGCAATCCGCTTTGCATGTTTATACTTGCAAGATCTCACCATAATAATTTAGGGTCTGTTAATCTGTAAGGTACATATCTAACAATAATTAACATAACAGATTGACATGCACCTCACACTCTTTTAGGGCAGGCTTCTTGCAAGTAGCGTACACACTAGTGCCACACAAAAATTGAAGTAGTGTTGTAGTGGACACAGCACACGTAGTGAAGTTAAGAAAAAAGTAATGCGGTACTTGTTATGATACATCGGATTCTGTAATCCCTGTATAAATGACAGTCACTCATTTCTTTATAATAGACGACTTCTGACACACCAAATCACCGATTATAAAGAAAAAAGGTCAGAACTAAACAGTTATAAGGTTATTACAGTCGAGTTCTGATGTCACAATGCCTGCTGCCAGAGCCAGCAGCTGAGGAAGGTGAGATCACGCAGCATAATTAAAGCAGCTGTTTATAGCAACAAAAGGAAGGTTGCTTTTCTTTCTTCAGCTCTATTTTAACATCTTACAATGACAAGCAGAGAGAATGTTTATATTTTGCACTCCTTAGATAGAGAAAAGCTAGAAACTTTCTGCATGTTTCCACACACTCCAAAACTGACTAGTATTGATCAGTTTCTAATATCTGTTGCAACAAATATCTAACAGGTTTTTGATGTGTTTAATTTGCACTAGAAGCTTTATTGTTCTTCTTCATGTTTGCAAACATGCTCAATCTTTGAGAGAGAATGAACTATGCATCAAGTGGTTTGTGAGAAAGGTGATGGTGTGGCCATGTATTGTATGGGATAAAGTACCCCTGCCGTACAATGCAAGGATATTGCAAGTCACAGAGGAGTTCCATAACCATAGAAAGGAATTAATCCTTTGGCTTAGTTCCTCTACATGGTTATGGAACTCCTAGGTGACTTGCAACATCCTCATCATGTATGGAAGGGGGTAGTTTATCCCTTATATCTTACCTAAACGATGTAGCTAATTTGTCTCAATCTCGGTGGTGGAAAAGAAGTCAGGTCTCTAATGTGATACCGATATAATAGAGATGTAATGATTGAGTCATGCAAGTGTATGGTGACTATGTACCACAGTGTCAGCACATCAGCTGTAATCATGTGATAATAGCAACATGCTTCTGTCTCCTAAAAAACGGTTGCTAAATATCTAGAGTGATGCCTTCCCACTTTTTTTTTTTTGTGTGCTAGGCCATGGAGGTTTGGATCAAATACTTGGCCTCAAAATGAAACCGCACCTGTTACCAATGCTCCTGCCCGACCAGCAAAAAAGCTGGTTGGAGCAGGGGGCAGATACATTATGTCATAGTGAGGGTGACTGCAGGAGATCACCCCAGTCTGCAAACTGTGGATCTCAGGTGGTCAGCATGTAAAAGGAGAGGTACTCTCTGCCCATTAAGACACCACTTGTATGTGTGGCAGTGAGCTCTGGGAGAGATCTTTGTACCCTAACTATAGATGTGATCATCCCCACTGCCAGTGCTTCCATCCAACTTAGAAAGCGCTGGTTGTAGCATGCCACGGTGGAGGGAGTGTCAGTGTGTTATTTGTCAGGAAGATATTGGGAATTGTACTCTGCAAAGCGTGGGTCCTGTGTTGTTATCATGCAAAGACTGATGTCAATGTCAAGTATCACCAGTGGACTTAGGGCTGTGGAGTCACATTTGGCCGGGGTCTAAGCAGAGAAAATGTTCAACGTGACACTAATACATGGGAACAAAATTGATGGATAAAAAATTCCTTATTCATGGATATGCTGATAAATGTTTTCTAAACTGGGTATGGATGAAAAGTTGATAAGGCAAGTTGTGAAAGTTAAAAAAGAATCATGGAATTAGTCGTTCATGCAATATGGATCCTCTGTGGTTAACTGCATCTGTAACATATCGAAAGGGGATTTCTCCAGTGAACATCAGAGTGTCGAGTCAAGTATAGCTGGTGTTGATGTAGTATGTTCCACAATTGTGACACTTTAATCTGGAAACTAAACAAATGCACAAGAAATGAAATGTATATGTACAGTAGTATGTATAGTAGTCCCTAAAAAAAACGAGTATCCTAATAAAGTGATCGTTGATGAGTAATACAGACAGCATGAATTATGGTAGGTAAAGAGGATGCCTTGTATAAGTTTTCAAATTGCCACCTGAAAAGGTGTGTTACTGTATAAACATCTTTAAACTGAGAGACAGAATACCCAGATCTTTATCATCTCTAAATTTGTGAGAGTGATATCCAGGAAATGTCATCATTGAGTCCTGGAGCATTGGTATGGAGTCTGTGTATCCTGGGTTGCTCTTTGACGAGTAGAAAATCTGGCAAATATTAGGGATGGCCATGAAAATGTGTTTTTTTCTATTACATTTCATTTAAGATCCTCCTCTGTGTGACACTCCTGTATAAAGTGGTTTGGGATCTTTGTTGTGCTTCACTTGTACCTGATGTTGCTTCTATGTTCGCTAATTCTTATCCACATCTTCGTAGTTGTAATCCCTGTATATCGTAAGGAGCAGGGACAGGTAATCATGTATATTTCTCCTTAACCTTTGCAATTTGTAAAGCAACATAGTTTCCCATGGTGCTTGCTGGATAAGGTAAATCTGTTAGCAAAGGTCTTTTAATTGGCACATAACAGGAGCCACCTGGATAGCGTCCCACCAGTTTAGGTAAATCACAAATTGATGTCTGTGTCAGGGAGCCACTTTTCATATGCTGTGTTCGTACTGGAATATGCTTTAAATTTTGGCTGTGTTTAAAAGCGAATAGCTGTTTAGGAAGGAACAGTTCCTGGAATTTAAGATATGTCAAGGTTTTTTGATGAATTTCTTGATGTTATTGAAAAAAACGTAAGTAATAACACATACCAACTTATCAGTGGTTGCTTTAGGGTAAATACAAGGAAGGTCGACAGTTGATATTTTGAGCCCTCTTTTTAGCTCTGTGAATCAAATCAGGGGGACACGCACAGTGTTGTAACTGTTCAGTGGATATCGTATCATGTTTAGCAAAACTGTCCAGATCTGAGCAGTTTCTTGGTATTTGCAGAAATTGGCCCACTGGAGGATTTTCTTTCAAAGCTATTTGGTAGTAACTATCAAAAAGGAGGAGAGAAATTCTATCAGAAGGTTTTCTGTACCCTTCTATCGCTACTTTGCCATTGCATGTGTATATCACCAGATCCAGGAAAGGCAGGGTTGAGTTTATTTGCCAACATAAGGAAGGATGTGATAGTGGTTTCCACTCCTTCCCAAATGATCAAAATGTCATTTATGTTTAGTCCCGAGTTTGATATTCAGTCACCAAACCCTTCATAATAGTCTGCTTGAAAGTGAATATTTCTCGAGGTATGTAGTGGGGAGGTGGAATGAATATTAATTTTTTCTTCAATACCCTATTTGGTTCATCATTGTCACTGACATCTATTGTTTCAAAAAAAACATTTCAAGCATATCTTCCTGAAGAATATGCAAGCTCTGTTCTCATGGTGAAAAATCACCAACATATGTGTGTACGACTCGCATTGCTTTATTCAGGACCTGAAGTTCCTCTTTGGATGAAACATGATTACTCAGATTAACGACAAATGTTCCCTTTGACTGGTTGATGCCTGCTGGTTCAATGTCTAGCTCCGATTTCATCGTGGTGAGTGCACTGGGTTCCAAAGTACCAGCAGGTTTGCTCTCCTTCTCCCTATTCTTACTCTAGTCCTGCCTCTCCCTAAAAAAGGCATTGGTACAAATGGTGTTGGAAAATTGTTAGCATGTGTTGGCCCACAATGGAAGCTTCAAGGTTGTGGCATCCACCAAAGGGATTGTGGTCCAAATCCTCCTGTTTGTGGGTAGTAATCTCTCCCCCTTGTTGGCTGGATTGTCTATAAGGACCAGTAGTTGACTTATTTCTGCTTATGCTTCAGAGTCAGTCCATCCCTGAGTGCATTTGAGCCAACCCGTTGGGAACTTTTAAGCAGGTTTTTTTTATTACAATCATCTGTGAGGTACTGGTACATTTACTCGTGTGAAAACCTAGTGACATCTTTCTTTAGTTTAGTGATCCTTGTTTGTATTAGGATTTTCTTGTTTTCAAAGTCCTTGTGTATGACATGTCTTTGCTCATAGGCTGTCTAATGTAAATTAAATGCTAGGGTTACCTAAAGTGTCCAAAGGTGCGCTGTCCTCATTCTAGTTAGGCGCTCGAAGGGTTACTGTAAGGCAGTGATGTGGCCCAAATATACATAAACTCTATATAACGTATAGAATACATTAAATTGTAAAGTTGGAAGAAAAGCAATATTTGTTATTGCAGTAAAAAGAGGACCACATCAAGGCTTAAAGCATAGCGTCATAGAGCTGGCAAGTAAATAAAAAACACAATATCTATTCCATCATGCGTGTGTATTATCCAATGTGGCAGCAACCGATGCAGTGTGGAAAGCAGTAGTGCACTGCAAGAAAATAAAGTAGAATTGAATAGGGACAAGTTAAGAGTATGCCTTTTAAGTAATAAAAGCCATTGGACTGTAACTAACTGTAGGAAAAGTGTTTTTAATGCAGATATATGCTGTCTATCATGAAGACAGCGTACTGAATGGACGACATCTTAAAAACGGTTAAGTGTTTCTGAATATGGAAGGCAGACTAGGTGTTGTGTGAAGGGTTAGATAACCCTGAAATGTGGCTGCCATCTTGAAGCATGTAAATGTTAGTAAATTGTTATAATTAAGTTAAGTTAATGTCAAGTGTGCACTCGTGTTATAATATTCAGTTAATACAAATGAGTGCACACATATAAATATTCATGGAGGTTAGTAGACTATATAAAAAAAGAGGGAACAAGCTCAAAACTACAGTTGAAAGTATGTATGTATGTGTGTGATCACAAGTATAGGAAAATACAATGATGTATCTGTGTTCTGGCACCGTATCCATTTCTAGAACGCATGGGGATAATGGAAAAGGTTGTTGTAATGGACTGTGTATTGTTCAGAAACATATGTAAATTATTGTATGGTGGTAAATGTGGGTCATATCATTGCATGTTATATTAGTAATGAACTTTAAGTGCGGATGTAATGGCAGGGTAAGTGTGAGCTTCGCTCTGTGTGGTCCATATTATAAGAAACAGTCTGCTAGGCACATGCATGTGCCTAAAGAAATGCATATTACTTGTAAAGTTTGACTTATGTAGTTACCAGTCTGCTGTCTAGTTGGAGCCAAAATGTAAATTGTGTACTTCAAGCCAAAATTATGCAGTGATAGGTTGCATAAACGAATTCTGCAACTACGTGAAGCATTAATGTGACTGGGAAATTGGTGAGTGCTGTAACTCTTATCAGGTCGTGTGGTTTTAATGGTATATGCCTTGTGAGCAATTTCAGCCTCAGGGGCACAGTCTCACCGATCAGTGGGTGAATAATCCTCACTGTAACTTTTTGTCATGTCTGTAGTTAGTAAAAGGTTATAACATTTTACCTTGTCACCATCTCCAAATACCATTATTCTTGTCCATTATTCCTCGGCCATTATCTCTGTAAATGCATATAACATACTTTTCTGTATTCAATCACTGAGAAAATATTGAAACCCATGGTATATATTGATCCCATATTTAACCACTCTAAGTTTCATAATCAAATGAGCCTCCTTTCACTGGAGTTCTCTGTTACCATTTCTATCGACCAGTCACTGTGTTTTGTATTTCAGGAAATTCAATTCCTAGGTCTAGGCCTCATGCAGGGAACCGCAAAGCACTGAACCGCAATGGGATACTTTTTACCATTCTGTCTAAGTGCCCTGATGTGTTCAGTAATTCTATCTTTCAGTACTCTTGCTGTACTGCCGATGAAGATTTTACTACATTTGCAAATTAAAGCGTAGACAACGTTTTGTGGTACATTTGATGTTCATGCTAATCCAATATTTCTTATTGGTGTAATACTGGAAAGATACTGTTTTATCTTGGGCAAATTTGTACAAACTGCGGCTCCCACATTTATAAAAAACCTTTTCTCATAGTATAAGCCAATTTTTTGAAGTTTTACGCATTGGATAACTCTGGTTAACAATGTTTCTAATGGTCCTCCCTCTTTGAAATGTAATACTGTGACGGCTTGTAACTCATTTTACTGTAGCTTCAAGGTTTGTGAGTATATTCTAATGCCTTTTCTGCTAAATGTTCCTATTTCCTCAACATAAAATATTATTAATTTGGTAAACTGTGCTGTCCCTCTGTTGTGCATTCTTTTTTTCTTCTTCAGGTTAAGCGTCTTAAGTTTGCACCCTGGTTTTGGCAGTCATCAGTTGTCTATTATAGTCCCTGATAGTGAATCTGGGGCCATATTATAGAACATGCCCCTGGGGGCGCAACAAGCATTTATGCCTGCTTTGTGCACCTCCGGGGCATGTTGGTATTATGGAAGAGGCCACAGACACTTGGGTGGCCCCTTCTGTAATACTGAAAGCGCTGGCGCACATATAGCATCAGGGCTTTCTCAAAAGGGCATTCCGTCATTTGCATGGAGGCATGGCCCCATGCAAATGAGGGAATCCCTTTGCCTCTGCGCCCGTGCCTTATTAGAGACGTGGGTACAGAGGCAAAGAAGCTGACAGGAGGCTCACTGACAGTGCACCACCTATAAGGTGGCACACTGTCTGTGCCCCTCCTGATGGCAGCCTTCTTGAGGGGGGATCCTATGGACACCCAGACATCCCCTTGAATGCGGGTGCAGTCATCACTGCACCCGCCTGCAAGGGGATCTCAAATCCCTCTTTAAAGTGCAGGTCGGTTGCCGCCTGCACAGAGAAACACAGAGCAGCTTTTAAACAGCTGCCAGTATTTCTCTTGAATGTGCTGCCCCCAGGGCAGCGCGGGTTTCTGGCTGCCCTGAGGGCAGCACATTCTACACAATAGGGTGCAGTTTCCTGTTTGCACCTGGTGCACCTGCTTAAAGGTGCGTCATGGCACCAACAGGAAAAGTACGCCCTATCCATAATAGGTCCCCTGGTGGGCATATCTTGAAGGTTGTTCTGAAATTCTTTATCTTCACTACAGTTCCACCTGGCGCTTACTATATTTTGGGCAAGCGTAAACGGCGCTTGCAAGACATGTTGTATATACTTTGTGGGCTTACAGCCTGTCCATTGCTTTTCATTTGTTTCTTTCCGTTTCTTTTAAAAATCCTTGCTTCCAAGTGGTTAATCTCTCCTATTTGTCCCTCCATTTCATCTTTTTGTTCACTCCCACGGCGCAGCTCAGCGCCCCATTACTTGTAGCCTTCCACTTGTCTTTTATTTTAGTTACTGCCTCGGGAACTTTTTTTTTATTCAGAAAGAGCACTTCACACAAGCATTTGTGTTTTAAAAGGCACAAGCTTTTCTGTTAACAGGACTGTTAATCCTGATCTTATCTCGTCACATTTGCTGTTCATTTAAAGACTGAGGTCAAATATCAGAGGCTGGGTCCTCAAGTGCGCCTGTTTCCTTTTGACTATCTTTTGAGCATCCACCCTGGTGTAATTACAGCATGTGATGCCAGGGATTTTCATTACACCAAACTTTTTAAATATAAGGTAAGTTGTTAAAAAAGGTTTTGCATCATCTCTCATATGTGAATTAACATTGCCAATTTTTCCCTTGTACCTGTTCCTTTTTTAAAAAAATTAACAATCTTATTTAGCATTTTCAAGTGAAAGCAAATAAACAAGACACATCATACTGAGGGGATATTCTCAAGAACGTGCGATAATCATCGCCAAAATAGGTTAACGCAATTTTTCACATCGCCGTCTATCGCGGGAAAATAACTCTGTGTTAACGTTGTATTCTCAACACGGCGGTAACATGCAATAGTTTCCCGATAACGCGTCAAATGTCCGTGATAAAATTACCGGGACGGCGATAAAAATCTAAACCCGAACGTGAAAAAAGTTGCGATGGGCCCAACTGCGATAAAAAATTCAGCGATAAGCAGCGCCAGGCCTGCAAGTCCCACAAGTCAGGCGGGAAAAACCACTATAAAAGCGGCAACAAAAAACACAAACAAAACACAAACAACTGCGAAGCACCATGGAGGTAGCCGGAGCAAGTACAGAGGACAACCAGAACTCCACAAGCCCCACGGAGGACCAGCCTGGGACCTCGGGGACAGGGAAGGGCAAGAAGAAGAAGAAGAGGAACCCGCGTTTCAGTACGCAGGAAAACCAGATCCTCATTACAGAGGTGATAGAACACCACCACCAACTGTTCATCACCTCCACTGTGTCATTGGCAACTAAAAATACAATATGGCAGTCCATCTTGGCCAAGGTGAATGCAGTCGGAGTGAAGAGAAGGGAAGTGGACGACGGCAAGAAGCGCTGGACTGATGTGAAGCGCAAAACCAAGCTGAAACTCGCAGCCAACCTGAAAGCAGTAATGCAGACTGGAGGTGGGAGTCCAGCGACACACCAGGAGCTGGATGAGATGGAGGAAATGGTGACCCGAGTCATCATTGGGGAGACGGTGGCAGGAGTTGGGGGACCGGACACTGCACAACATGACCTGAGCCAACAGCAACAGGGTGAGTAACGACCAGGGACTGGGGGACGGGGGAGATGGGCATAATGGCACACATGCACAATTAAGTATAGCACATCTGCGGACAAACCATGCCCAAGAGTCACAACTCCGACCAAGAGCCCAATTTACCCAAGTCTGCAATATCTCAGCACTGTATAAGCACAGAAGTGAAAGGCACACCGCCTGAAAGGGATAAGGGCCAGCCAAATCAGAGCTGAAGGGGCAACACACCCACAATGCAGCCCACACACATAAGAATCAGAGCACCTCAACATTGACAACAATGTGGTACAAACTGCAACACTTTCACAACAGAACAGAGGACACAACTGCTGCCGCTTGTGTGTAGAAAATGGCCATTCGCATTTGGCATAGCAGGAAACTGTGAGATGATAATGTACAAGTACAACCTCACATCCCTGATGGTGTAGAAATGTCAACTGTTCCGCATCAAATAGGCATCTCCTCACAAACAGTCACAATGTACATTGTTATGCAGTCTGTTAGTAAACTTGTACAATGCGTGAACATACATGTGAACAATGTCAATCTGCATCTTCCCTTCACATTGCAGAGGGAGAATCAACACCTCCTGCAGAGCAGACCCAACAACTCAGCACTGATGATGAAGAGGACCTCCCAAACATCGACACCGACGCCCTCCAACAGCTCATGGACAGCTTCGGCACCCCACCTCCAGGAGCAGGGCAGCCCAGCTGCATCGAGGAGACCCCACCCCCTGCACAGACCACACAGCAGGAAGCACCCACCACCACGGCTGTCTCCCAGGACCCCCACGACCAACACATGGCATTCCAACGCCGTGTGTTAGGGTGCCAGGAGAAGATGGCTGATCAGCTGCGGGTGGGGTTCGACCTCATGGCAGCCAAACTAGATGCCATACGTGGGTGTCTAAGTCCCATCAGGGACGACTTACAGTCCCTAACGGACACCCACTGTCCACTCCATTCTCTCCAACAATCCATGGCTGACATCGTTGGAGTCATGACTCTGAGCCAAGAACAACTGTCTAGTCAGAGTGGCTCCAGCGATGTCAGCCGGGAGTTGGGACACATAAGGAGAATGATGGAGAGCTTGGAGCGGATGCAGGCAGAAAGAATGTTTGCCACGGCTGCACACCAGCGAGATGTAGCTGTGATCTTCCATGCCCTGCAGATCCTCGTCATGGCATTGCCGCCACAAGGCCTGGCGCGGGTGAATGCTGCTTCTGCTACTCCATCCACATCTCCGCACACAGTGCGGCAGACATTCCACCTCCGGCCCCTTGTTGTATTCCGCTTTATGTGTCCGTATATAGGTTTTACTGAAACATGTCCTTATATAGGCACAATTCGCATTGCCCTTATATAGGCATAGAATCCCAGTCCTTATTTAGGCATTAGCCGTGCACTCCAAATACAGGCATTGTCACCGACATCCGTCCACCCCAACGTCACAGCGAGTTCTTAGAAACCAGACCCTTAAGCTCTTGGAAGTTCCCCTAGCACAGGATTATTGATTTCTCCAAGAACTCATTTATTATGCATGAACCGCTATTCCTTAAGGGTTCATTCCTGACGTCTTCCTCTGTCCGACTTCACGTCAATGCTAACATTCCAAGGCACCTACCAGGTATAAATATACCTTCCCTTGCCCAAGCAAGTTAGGAGGAGACCTCGACTTCAGAGGAGCCCGTATCCCGGCCTGACGCACTGAGAAGACGCTGTCATTCCTGCTCGCAGAAGAATCCAGCTTCCAGTGTTCTGACTCCCTTCGCGGGGCGTTAGAGTTTGAGATCCGGCAGGAGATTCCCACCTCTCTCATTCTCATGGTATGGAGCTGACTAGAACCTAGAGGGACTCTTGGCATACTAGACTTAACATACTCTTAGTATACCATACTAGAGAATACTCCACCTACTTCTTACCTTTCCCTACACCTAGACTAGGTTAGGTACACTGGGGTAGAACTAGCTTAGAGAGGCATCGTATGAGTACTCGCATTTTTAGCCCATGTTATTTATGTACGTGAATATATGCTAAAAGATAATGCTGGTGCAGTATTATTTCTTTCTACTGCTTATGCTGTACATTATATATCTTGCATACTGTCTTGTGATCATAACAGCTCATATCTCTTACACGAGAAACAAGACTGTTCAATAAAACCTTTTTATTGAAACGCCCGTCTATTCTTTCTGTGTAACTCTGAGGAAACTAAGCATGCACGATTAGCTGAGTGAAACTGTTATCTATTGTTTCCACGATTCTGAGAGTGTTCCGATTCTAAAGGGAAACAAAGTTGTCATGTTTATGCGGTTGCCAGAAACTACTCCCTTCTTGTTCATAAGGAGTTTCTAGTGGCCTCTGAGTTAGCTGGCACAAAGTAATTAAGTTTAATATACTCGATAGGGACATACTGACCTCAGTCCTATGTCAAAACTATAGGGTATATTATTCCAATGCGCAGAGCCTATTAGGGAAATAGGAACTACACTACATGGCGCCCAACGGTTTGGTAAGGCACTAATTTAACGCTAGATACTGAGTAACTCAGTCGTGCTTTTCTCTCAGAGACCCCTACTCACATACTCCATAAGACGTCTGGAGTGGGTAGGGTTAAATATCCGCCAAAGCTAAATAGGACAAAAACCCTATATATTAGCTATTTTGGTTTGTTCAACGTTGAAGGATACAGTGTTCCAAAATATTGTGCACCTTATCTTTTGTTTCCTTGAAACTTGTTCTACATTTTTCAAAAAACAAATGTCCATACACGAGGACAATAACACTGGGAACGGTGTAGCTGCGGCTAAACCAGTCGTAACAGCTTTTAACTTTACCGGTTTAAATGAAACCGAGGAGGGTGTTATAGACATCGCTCCAAACTTTAGAAGAGCCATCACTCTAAAACTTATAAAACACGGCCTACCACCAAGAGGGGGTAGAGCAGTTTTCGTAATAGAGGCACACGAATCCTTTCAGACAGAGGTATTCTATTCATGGATAGTATTCCCAGAATCAAATCCAGTCAGAAGAGTGTTTCACTTCTACAAAGAAGATGAACCACCAGAGGAATATATTCCTTTCGAGGATATTGAAATTCCACTAACATACCAGGAGCATCAGCTCTGGTTTAAAGGCGCCCTAAAACATCACAGAAACATTACCAGGCTCGGTCCACTAGGTAGACCAGGAGCAACATGGCCGATTCTAGCCGGCTACACTCCTCATCCTGACCTCGATATAATGTCAGACGAGGAATTACTTACTCAACTTACAGATTTAATAAAAATGTACAGACAATTAGTCCAATATGTCATGCAGACTTTCACAGTCCAACCACCATTGACCATTCCAAATCAAACCCCTCAACAGGGGAATACACTAAAAATTACACCACAGACTTTATACGCTGTCATGGGTAAAATGCCCACAAAACGTGAGCAAATTCCATTCTGGATAGCTCAAAAAATTACTCAAATCGAAGCAGTATTTCCTAATACTAGCCCTTATGAGAAGCGCAGAATACTAACAATCTGTTTACCAATGGGGATCACACCACAACTGGAAGATTGCCCCACTTGGGGCGCAGTCTTTGCTGCCATCTATACTAAAACACATGGGGGCATATTTACAAGCCCCTTGCGCCACTTTTGCGCCGCCGTTGCGTCACGCAAGTGACGCATCGGTGACGCAAACCATGCGCCGCGTTGCGCTATATTTACAACGTGACGCATCTAGGGAGATGCGTCACGTAGTAAACCCCTGCGCCACATGAAACCTGCGTCAGGTTTCATGTGGGCGTACCGGCGCAGGGGGGGCGTTCCGGCGCAGGTACGCCTCGGAAAAGTGACGTAGTGAAATCTACAAGATTTCACGCAGTCACTTTTCCGACGCTGGTGCGCCAAATCCTTACGCCTGCTTCAAGCAGGCGTAAGGATTGACGCACCATGTTAGGGATAGGGAAGGTTGGAACAGTGCTGGAGTTGCGTCGCGCTTGCGACACGACTTCAGCACTGCGCCAACCTTCCGCCGGCAGATGCGTCACGCATCTGCTAATCCTTGCGCCACGATGCGCCGCATTGTAAATGCGGCGCATCGGACGTGGCGCAAGGGTAAACTTGCGTGATGCATTTTCCCTGTGCGCATCCCTGCTGATATGCAGGGATGCGCCAGGGAACGTAAATATGCCCCATGGTGTTCCGTCAATTGCAGTAATACCAGATGTCCTGAAACAAATTCAAAACGAATACGGGGCAGAGCCTGCTCTGAATTTAGGTATGAAATTACTGAAAAACTTCGACCAGGTCTCAACAATAATATTATCTAATATTAAAGGAGAGGCAGCATCAGTGGCGATCCGCCAATGCTTAAGGGAATTTGATGTTACAGAACATCAAACAGAACTACCCAGAATAATAGAACAATCTTAGGCAGAATTAGGCAGAGATAGTTTGGGTGGAAAACCATTGAAGCCAAAACTATCTGAAAGTCCTGAGAAGGACTCTATTAAACAAACTCCTACATCTTCTAAAAAGAAGTGGGAAACTAATAGACGAAATCCAAAGACGACAAACACGTTCTGAAAAATAAATCAAAACCTCAACTCTCAAAAAAGAAGGTAGCAGGTCTGAAGATCAGACATGCCGAGAATACTGAGAACACAGCTCAAGAACGGAGAATGGGCTCAGACAATGCTGGACAGTGCAGCAGAAGTCACAATAGCTCGCCAGAACCTGAAGGAACTTCTGGAGATAGTGGACTTGAATGAGTACATCACAGTAGAGACTGTAGACACCAGGGTTAGTACTCCACAAAAGTTATATAAAATAACACCCCGAATGGAGGGAGGCATACCAAGAAAGGTGAAAACACTCTTTTGGGAGAAACTTTCAAGGGGTTATGATATACTTCTAGCAGAAAAAGACTGGCCACCACAATTTGACAGGGAGTGCCCACATGGCGAGGACATTATTATGCCTGCCTTCTCCAACCATATTCCAATTCACCTAAAATATACTTATGCCAGGAAATGGGCAGTTGCCCAGGCCCCAGCATTATATAAAAATCATGTAGGATGGGATGAGGACTCACCTCACCACAAAATACAGTTACAAAATGAACCTACTGCACAAAGGCAGTATCCAATAAAGCAAGAAGCTAAAAAACAGGTCAGGGAGATCTTAGATCAACTTGAATACCAAGGGGTGATTGAAACATGTACCTCCTCAATGAACAATCCCTTGTTTCCTGTCTCCAAACCAGACAATACATATCGTCTAGTTTTGGACACTTGTTCAAAAACATTTGCAGTGCAAAATGCACATAGTACAGCATTAATGAATAACATTGTGCGCAAAATTTAAAACCACATTGGACATTTCAAATGGTTTCTTTTGTCAAAACATAGCACCTGAAAGCAGGTACTTAACAGCTTTCTCAATAATGGGGACCCAGCGTCAATTTTGTAGACTCCCACAAGGGTTCAAAAATAGCCCGGGGTTATTCTCAGCGAGAGTAACAGAGTTACTACAAATTTATGATATTGAGGCATTGTCATATGTCGATGACATCTATCTGACAGACGATGACCTAGATAGGCACTTGAACAGGGTGAGTACCATTATATTGGGTTTTGCCTCAGAGGGCTATAAATTCAACTTTAAAAAATTCAGAATTGCCCATCTCAATGTCCTTTTCCTAGGATATGAGCTTTCAAGTGAAGGCAAGAGCTTGGCAGCTAACTTTTTAGAAAGGTGTGCGCTGCTCCAACCTCCAAAAACGCTGAAAAATTTACAATCCATCTTGGGTTTCCTAAATCTTGGAAGAACATACATTTTAAATTACGCAGAAAGGGTTAAACCACTCTACGAATTAATCAAACCTGATTTTTCAATCAAACATTGGACACAGGAACACACAGAAATCTTGCGTTCACTCCAAGCTAACATGTTAGCAACAAATCACTTACAAACACGCGTAAGTCAACGCAATTTAGTGATCCGAATAATTTCGGGTCAATGCGGATTCACCTATTTAACATTTAATGAGGGTGAAAAAGTACCAATAGCATACAAATCACATTTGTATACACAAGCAGAAATGCGCTTCACTTCAACAGAAAAAATACTGACAGCAGTTAAAACCGCTGTAGCAAATGAAAGAGCTCTAGCCCAAGGGAAACGCATTATTGTCGTAACTCCAGTACCAGCCTTAGAGGCGGTCACAAAAGCGAGCATTCCAAATGCAAAAGCTTTACATCCTAGATGGATACAATGGGTTAATTCTCTTGCTGCAACAGATGTTGAATATGTTTTTGATCCTGATCTAAAAACACAAGCGTTCCTGCAATATGAACATGAATGTCATCTGCCCACTGAAATTCTGCCTCTAGATCAGTACGAATTTATAATTTACACGAACGGATCCGCACAACCCGCTACAGGGAGTAAGCAAGCTTACAGTGCAGCATGCGCAATCGTTAAAGGTCGCATGCAAGATGGTAACTTCAGAACAATGGTCACTAAAACTCAATCTCTAGGAGATTGTACAGCTCAGCGAGCTGAACTACAAGCATTCAAACTGGCACTTGAAAGTACAGATCGCGAATTCCCCACACTAATCGTGTGCGATTCTTTCTACTGTGTTCAGTCGTATAATGAATATATACAAAATTGGCTTGAAAACGGGTTCAAAGATGCAAAAGGTGGCACAATCAAGCATAAAACGCTTTGGGAACAAGTAGTTCAGTTAAAAAACGAACTACCAAAAGCTCACGTGATACACACGCTGAGCCATCAACGTGATGGCGTTCACGTTGCAGGGAATTCATTGGCTGACGAAGCCGCAAACGGGGCTGTTCAGACGGCTTCCGTAGCTGCGATCACTCGTTCAAAAACGAGAATAGACAGTGAGATATTGTTGGCTGTCAATGCTTCAAGCAAAGGCAGTGGTGCAGCGTTACCAAAGAAGTTTCCACTCAAGTACTCTTATGTAATTGATGCGAACAACGTTCCTTTTGCTCGAATCCCTGGAGTGGGGGATAGGGTAATTCCAAACATGGAACGTAGATTAGGACTAATCCTAGCAGCACATGAAGGGATAGCCTCTGCCCATGCAGGTGTTTCTGCAACAGTATCTTTACTTAAACAAAGACATTGGTGGCCTGGCATTAGGAAACAGACCAAGAACTATGTTTTAGAATGTGAAATATGCCAACAGATGAAAGTTTCCACAGTGAAACGTCCTGCGCAGACACCCCTGTTAATTTCAGACAAACCATTAGCTTGTGTTAACCTGGACCACTGCGGTCCCTTGCAAAGGGACGGTAACTATAAATATATAATGGTCACAGTGGATTTGTGCTCAAGGTTCCTATGGATATGGCCTCAGCGCTCGCCTGACGCTCGAACTGTTATAAAAGATTTGCGAGTCTTTATCCGCACATACGCAATTGGCACACTACATTCTGACCAGGGCCCTGCGTTTAGCTCTCGGGCTTACAAGGAAGCCATGGCCAGTTTGGGCGTTGCATTGCGGTACTCCTCTCCGTTTCATCCTGAGGGAAATTCTGTTGTGGAAAGGAAAAACCGGGACATAAAGCAGTCTATAACAGCTAGGGTATTAGGTTCGGGTGATGGGTGGGTCAAACATCTTTATGGGGTCCAACGCTCATTAAATAATTTGCCAAGAAGTTCTCTAGGGGGTGTCACTCCATATGAGGTCCTATTTGGGACAAGAATGTGGGTTCCTGATCTCGAATGTAAAGGCACAGTGGTGGAAAATAAACCCTTTGATATCAAAGAACGTTTGGCTGTTTTACAGGATCTAAATGAACTAAGATCGAAACACAGCAACGTGTTCCTGAAGCCAACCACCACTGGGGAAACACCGGCAGTCCCAGCAAGGCCTGTCTGGATCCCAAAAGTTGGGGATCTAGAAAGAGAGAGGATTGCGGACAAGAAGGAATTTGGACCTTCTTACAGACAACCAGTACCTGTCCTAGCCGTCCACGGAACAAGAACAGTACTTCTGCCGCCCCTTGATGGAAAAAAGGAGAAAATATTTGTGTCAATCGACCTCATCAAACCACAGTATGTGGCCAATACTAAATAGTAGGCCTCATGGACTCCGACCTAGTATCAGACACACTCCCCTCGCTACTATCCAAGAGGTTCAGACTGAAAGACTCATAACCATCGAGAATTCAGCAGTAACAGATGAAGAACTAAGCAACAATGCTATGGAACTCATCCCTCTTGAAACTCAAGTAACAGTTCGTCCAGATACACCTGTATACACCAACGTAACACGTGATCAACTGGTTCCAGCGATTTCAACAAATCCTGATGCAATTCAAACAATTGACCGAACTGCTTCTGGCTACTTCATTAACTTTGATACGTTTTCTGAGGATCCGAGTGAGCCTGAAACGACGCCAGCATCAAAAACTTTCAAGCAACAAGTACAAGACCTTTTTCATTTCCTGAAAGAGACTTATCTGGTTTCACCATGGATTGAACTATGGATTATTTCTGGAATATTTTTCTTTCTGCTTTGGCTAGCTTTGGTTATGACTATCAGCATGCTTATAAATGGCAGATACATCCGTTTGGACATTGAAAGTAAAAATGTGAACTTACTTTTGAAACCACACAAATCATCCCATCGTGAAGCAAGAGACTTGTCAGCAGTAAACATCACAGCCGTTCCTATACAGGATGGTATAGTGTGGGACAAAACCGATTTCGATATCTTCGGCCCTACGGAACTTTTGAACATTCCACATTTATTTAAAATTTCACTAAGTGATTTTATTACCTCCAGTACCTATTCTGATGATTGGGACTTTGAGACTGTAAATGATATGATGTCTGACCTAAAAAGGTCTGCTGCGTTCTCTAACAATGAATACTTAGAGGGTTCATCAGACTATGAACAGCTTTATTGTTATAACCACTATGGTCATCATTTCTTGCATAAATCTGCAACACCTAGAAATGTGTTTATGTTTATCCAATGGGAATATTGTCCTACACCACCAAAAGGTAGTTCAAAAACGTTTGCTAAAAGTTTCCCTATTTTTCAGGGTACAATATATCTGATCCAGAATCATTTTACTATAAGAATGTAAACAAAACAGGTCAGAAAATTATGTTAACTAATACAAAACAGATTTATTCTGCAGCCTTTATTACCCAACTGTCTAGACAAGGATTTGACTTTTGGAAAGACACAATAGACACAAAATCTGTCTGGGGTTCTAAAGATTGGCAAGTGCAGGGAATTGAAGCTTTGTTTAGAGCATGTATCATCCCACATCAAATAATGTTTTTGAATGACACTGTGCAACAAACGTCTTGCCTTGGTTTAGCCAAGATCAAAGACATGAAAACACCTGCAAGTAATAACACTACACAGGCAGCGGTTACAGTTGACACAATACTACAAACCAACAGACCAGATCCTGATTGGAAAAAATGGTTACTCTGGCCCACAGACACAAACATCTGTCAAGAAAGATTCCTGAATAGAAGACAGGGCTTTACTATCCATAGGCCAGACCCACGATATGTTCAACGACAACATCCAGGGGTAGTAACAACATACAGTGTAGGAAAATTGTGCCTTGACTGGTTACAGAAATCTACACTTGAGGATGTGAAACAACACTTATCTTTCCTTAAAGAAGATGCAGACCTTAGGGAATTCTTGCTAGGACCAAGAAAACCGCGTCAAAAACGTTTCATATATGCCGGCATCTATGCTGCTTATAATGAGATATGGAAGGTTTCACAGGCAGAGGCCGCAGAAAGAATACGTGAACTTGATCGTATTAACTTAGAGAAATCTCTCACTGTGGTCGACAATGGGCTAACAACTTTGTCATCCAGAATTTATTCATTGGACAACATTGTATTCTCTGCTATTGACATACTGGAACAAGATTTAGCCATGTTACAACAAGGCCAATCTCAGTTACGTTCTAATATGTTATTAAGCTGGACGCTGCAATCTTTGCGTGCGGGATATGTGCCTTGGCGTTTTATCAACACGTCGTCTCTGTTTTTGGAATACAATCTAACAGATAAACAGATCGAACTGGCACAAAGGGGAGCAAAGTATACAGTGCTGAGCATTGAAAAACTGGAAAAATTACCATTCACAGTGGCAGAAAAACCAGCGACAGAATGGCTTATTCATGGCAAAATAACTCTGCCTGTCACTACTTTTCATTTTCAGTATTGCCTCAAACAAATGCAAGCAGGCAAATATGAAAGGTTGGGTAAAGAATACATTAAGACATCCTGGGATTTACCTTACGAATACAGATGTTTGAGTGGGGATTGTGAAGTGTTTCTAAGCGGTACACACTGTGAAAATGCACTAAGCGGTTCACTCATATGTCAGGACATTTCTTTACACGGGGCTTGTAATGGTTCTGTGGCAAATTTGTCCTGCCACCAGCAGGGTACACCAGCTACTGTGATTAATCCAACGTTTGGCCAACTTTTTAATGGGAGTTACCTCATGTTGAATGATCAGAGTTGCTGTGGCATGTTGCCAGGCATCCCATATCTGGTAACGGTCGACTCCAGGGTTACTTGCTGTATGCAAGTATTGTTCCCCCCAATAGACACAGTCAGGGAGTCGCCTTTATGGCCTTCATTGAATGTTTCTTTTATACGTTTTGATACTTATAGCAGAATGAAAGCCATGCTTTTGCAACAGACCGTGCCTTTGACCTCGGCCAAAGAAATCTATGATTTACAAATTGCAAGGACTTTGGCTGAGATACAGGCTTTAATTCGTACAAACTGCCCTATACATTTCGTAGAAATGATGGGACGTATCTTAAACATGTCTGATACGAGCGGAATTGTACATGTATTTAAGACCATCTGTTCAGGACTGTTGGCACCTTTTCAAGCAGTCCTCGGAATCATCCCAAACTTCGCACATTCGGTGTTTGGTGGTGTGCCATTAATTCTAGCACTTGTTGCAGGAATCCTGTTTTTATTCCCACTACTACGCTATGGCAAGCCTATTCACCGGCATCACTCCGAGCGATGTGGAGAAAGCTCTCCTAGAACGGAAGTGCCGTGAGCGCATAGTGCAAATTTTGGGCATACCTCGTCTACGGGAACTTAATACAACATGGTTTCTGTCATTCAGACCAATCTGGCAAGATTGCATCTTACCTGTTCTACGCTGCCTGCTTTGCGGTGAAGAATGCGTGTCTAACCTGTCTAACACTCCCATCAGTCATGCCAACGGATATCGATACTCTGCTGGACCCGATAACGGCCCATGCGCTGTGTTGTCCCCAGAGGCTACCAATCCTGATGACGGCATTCATTGAGCTCTCACAGACGCTTCCTGCTGCTGCTGAGGTACGAGATGGATCAACAGGCACACAGGTAACAACGGACGCGAGCATTGCTGCGGCATCCTATGCTGAAGGCGATGCTTCACATCTCTGTGCAGTTAACCTTCTAAATGAGGTATTCCAACTGTCACCGACATCGGTAGACGATAATTTGTCTACAGAAATAGATGATTTCATGTTTACACCGGACCCATACACTGACTTTGATTCGGCTCACAGTGTACCAGGGACGCAATTAAATTTGGCCTTCATATTTTCAAAACTTGGAACTCTTCCCAAAATTGAACTTTTTCTTTTTTTTCTTTTTTTTTTGAAAATACATGGCAAAACAATCTGCTTACAGTAGAACTATTCTTATAAAACGGACCTTCTTTGACTACTTCCAGGGACACATTGTCACCTTATTTGTCTAAAATTTCATTTAATACCATGATATGCAATGGCTTTGATTTTTGAAAACTTGTCAACCATTTCATCATATGTATATATTTCTGTTTATTCATTCATGTTGCATTTATTTCCAATATATGCTTAGAATGAAAAAAGGCTTTAAAATGTACAGTACCTATTGCATTCAACAGTTTATTTTAAACTTGTTTTAATATGCGTTTAAAAAATATTTTTAGCAACATGTGGTACTCAGTTTAATGTTTAGCATTTAATGTTTAGCATTTAGTATTATCGTTCATTCGAAAGTGGAGTGGGTGTTGTATTCCGCTTTAGGTGTCCGTATATAGGTTTTCCCGAAACATGTCCTTATATAGGCACAATTCGCATTGCCCTTATATAGGCATAGAATCCCAGTCCTTATTTAGGCATTAGCCGTGCACTCCAAATACAGGCATGGTCACCGACATCCGTCCACCCCAACGTCTACAACGAGTTCTTAGAAACCAGACCCTTAAGCTCTTGGGAGTTCCCCAGCACAGGATTATTGATTTCTCCAAGAACTCATTTATTATGCATGAACCGCTATTCCTTAAGGGTTCATTCCTGACGTCTTCCTCTGTCCGACTTCACGTCAATGCTAACATTCCAAGGCACCTACCAGGTATAAATATACCTTCCCTTGCCCAAGCAAGTTAGGAGGAGACCTCGACTTCAGAGGAGCCCGTATCCCGGCCTGACGCACTGAGAAGACGCTGTCATTCCTGCTCGCAGAAGAATCCAGCTTCCAGTGTTCTGACTCCCTTCGCGGGCGTTAGAGTTTGAGATCAGGCAGGAGATTCCCACCTCTCTCATTCTCAAGGTATGGAGCTGACTAGAACCTAGAGGGACTCTTGGCATACTAGACTTAACATACTCTTAGTATACCATACTAGAGAATACTCCACCTACTTCTTACCTTTCCCTACACCTAGACTAGGTTAGGTACACTGGGGTAGAACTAGCTTAGAGAAGCATCGTATGAGTACTCGCATTTTAGCCCATGTTGTTCATGTACGTGAATATATGCTAAAAGATAATGCTGGCGCAGTATTATTTCTTTCTACTGCTTACGCTGTACATTATATATCTTGCATACTGTCTTGTGATCATAACAGCTCATATCTCTTACACGAGAAACAAGACTGTTCAATAAAACCTTTTTATTGAAATGCCCGTCTATTCTTTCTGTGTAACTCTGAGGAAACTAAGCATGCACGATTAGCTGAGTGAAACTGTTATCTATTGTTTCCACGATTCTGAGAGTGTTCCGATTCTAAAGGGAAACAAAGTTGTCATGTTTATGCGGTTGCCAGAAACTACTCCCTTCTTGTTCACAAGGAGTTTCTAGTGGCCTCTGAGTTAGCTGGCACAAAGTAATTAAGTTTAATATACTCGATAGGGACATACTGACCTCAGTCCTATGTCAAAACTATAGGGTATATTATTCCAATGCGCAGAGCCTATTAGGGAAATACACAGTGTTGTAGACTAAACACCACCACCCACATGTGAGGCACCTGACACATCAGAAGACGAAGATGATGATGAATCTGGCTTTGTGGTAAGAATGAAGTGGTGGCATTCATCTCTGCCATATGGCCTGTATCAGGTTGGTTCTGCCCTCTGCATCATGCCCTGGAATAACACCTTCCACTGTCCCCCGATACACTCAGCGACACTCACCTTGGACCTCGACATGGACTGCCATATTTTGTTTGGTTACCAATGACACAGCAATCACACTGCGGACTGAAGTCTTCCTCTTCCGATGAACTTGTCAATCCCTAAAGGACTCTGGCTGGCCCTCCATGGGGCAACAATGTAAAGTGGGGTTTGCATGGCCCTGTACTGGTCCAGCTTCAACACTCCACTGAATGAGAATAACACATTCTAATTCACATAGATGTGTCATGTCTATGACCAATCAAGTATGAAAGTATGGATGAATGTAGGGACAGTGATTCCACAAAAAGGTACTCCCTGGGTAATGCTATCAATGCGCATGTATGGCCGTGACCCAGATAGGCAGTGAGACACACCTTGTCATTCAAATCAACACTCATCACAGTTGAATACAAGTGAAGGTGCGTAGACTTTATTAGAATATGCGTGTCAGTACGGGCAAGATAAGTGCCACAACATGCAGACCAATGCAGCAGTATGTCAGAATGAGGAACGTTGCCAAGCGCCGCTGTCCACTCCGGGGGAGTGCCTCACCTTTCACAGGTGTGTGTTAACCCGCGTTGTTGTCCGCTCATGTATTCGGAGTCCAGGCGAATGCAGCCATGTCCACTGTTGTCGTGGGATATGTGACCAGATCTCCAAGATGCAACAAGTTGTTGGGACATGTGCAATGGGTTCCAATCTGTTGTGGCTGCAGGTACGTAGTTACTCGTCCATGAAAGCGATTGCAGCTTCGTAGGCTATCATTTCCAACATGAGGTCATTGTCGACTTCATCAAACAGGACGGCGAGGCAATCCATTAGCAGGTCCGGACAGATGTGCTGCGTCCACCCCCTTTCACCAATTACCACTACAGCCCAATAGGGGAGCGGTTCAATGTGGTCACTGCACACGAGGAGTTGTGCAATCTCCCAGGTCCAGCTGCCAGCATGTATGCCAAGTATCAAGGCATCCCATAAACGGGTATCACGGTGACACTCCTGGTCGTGGGCCAACAGGGGGCGCACACACATGTCAAAATCCAGTTCAGCTACCGTCCTGTTGGATATGGACCACTCGAATATGCACGTTCGACAATGCAACACAGGCTGAACGCAGTTGACGTTGGCAAGGTGGAAGCTTAGCCGGTAACTGATCCGCAACACTGCCAATGGCAGTGCCCCCAGTAAATGCAGCATACGTGCACGGTACAGTTCCACGTGACAGGGGTTGTGCATGTGTCCGGGATGTTCTGCCATTGCGTTAGTGGCTCTGGTTGAAGCGGCACTGTTCTGACCTGCGCCAGTTCTGTGGATGAAATGCCACAGCTCGGATCAATGAGTTGTTTTAGTGTGCAACGGTTGCACACCTGGGATGGTGTGGGAGTAAGTGTGAAGGCCATTCCATGAAAGATAACTTCGAGCAAGGACTTCTGTGTGTGGGTTGTGTATACGTTGGTCTTTCGTCGAGCTGTGTGTAGTGTGGGAGTCGTCATCAGCTGCTATAGTATCTGTCAGGGGGTGCCGGGCACATGCAATTCCGAGGTCGGAGGTGCAGATGTGCTTCCGCCTGATAGTTCAGACAATGGAGCTTTCATCCCTAATGTTAGTTTGTCATCTGCTTGCATTCAGGAAATGTGATGTGGCTTGTTGGGGGTGGGGTGGGATGTGTGCGACTTTGGGATTCATGTTTGACATGTCTTGCATGTGGCAAATGAGCAGCATCACTGTGTGTTACGTTGCCTCACAGCTGCTCCTCCCTCCCTCCGAGCCTATTTACTTGTGTGCGCTGCGCAGTTGCATCACTTGCACTCCTACGGCACACCATTGTCATGCCTGTCTGCGCATGTCCACAAGCCTGACAACGACACTGTGATGTTGGCCGTTGAAGGTGGGCGGCCACGTGAGTGTAGGCCTATGGTAAGGATAGGGCGGACACAGATGTAGAGTTCATGCCTGGCTGAACTCGCGCTGCGATTAAGGCTAGGCATTTGGCACATGCTGCGGCAATACAGATACACACAACACTTGGCATGTATGAGCCATGACCCCGAGCGGTCTTGCGCTCCTTCATTTCTCCGTTCGTGCGAGCCCGCCCTCCGGGTGCATGCTACATTGCAACATTGTCGATTGCGGGCCGGGTGGCTCCGACACTATAACAGAGACACACGCTTTAGTTACTTCCTTGTCCAGGCCAGAACTGAACCACGCCCAGAGCCCCGGGCAAATTCTTCACACTCCTACGCTGGACTGGCGTACGCCGGACGAGCCCACTCCGCTTAAGCTTACAGGGGGGGACGACACAGCTACATGACCGAGGTCATCCCCATTGCCTGAGGTAACATGGTTGCGTCCACTGTCCACAACACTACAAACACCAGCAGTATATGTCCACATGGACATGTCTGTGCTCAGCATACTGAAGTCTGTCCAGCACGTCACCGCCACACTTGGCATTGTGTACATTCTTATTCATGGGTGACTTGCCTCCTTCACACATACTTGGTTCCCACCTCTCCCCACATTCTGCAATTGTGTGGCTGAGGGACAATGCCGTTTTTGGAAGGTCAGCTGTCTTGCTCTGCGCTGCCTGGGTGGTAGTCTGGGGGGGAACCGGGGAGGGGGGCCTGGGGGTGGTGGCGGTGGGTGTTGTGGACCTCTTGGGTCTCCGAGCTGCATGATCCATGACATGTGTTGGTCTTCAGATGTGGCTCTGGGCTGGGCTCCCTTTTATACTGCAGGTTGTCGTCCTGCTTAACACCAGTAAAAGCAATACAAAAGGGGATGATGGACGGAGCGCTTGAGCAATTCAAACACTCACCCCCAGTCAACTGATCTGGGTTTAATCCATCATCATTCTTTAGCTCACTCCACCACCCCAGTTCAGACATGGCCATATGCAAATCAGTCTGACCCTGTGCCTCATGGGAACAGTCCAGCCCGAACTGCCAAGCCATGTCTTCCCTGGACCGGAAACAAGCATCCTGGGACCGGTTTCTGGCTATTCAGCCGTCATCAGCCAGGCTAGCTTGAATCCAGTGGCAAAGTGAGCAAGGGACCCACGTCTGGGCATACCCTGCCAACTTAGGGTGAACAAAGCGATACAAAAGGGGATGATGGACGGAGCGCTTGAGCAAATCAAACACTCACCCCCAGTCAACTGATCTGGGTTTAATCCATCATCATTCTTTAGCTCACTTCACCACCCCAGTTCAGACATGGCCATATGCAAATCAGTCTGACCCTGTGCCTCATGGGAACAGTCCAGCCCGAACTGCCAAGCCATGTCTTCCCTGGACCGGAAACAAGCATCCTGGGACTGGTTTCTGGCTATTCAGCCGTCATCAGCCAGGCTAGCTTGAATCCAGTGGCAAAGTGAGCAAGGGACCCACGTCTGGGCATACCCTGCCAACTTAGGGTGAACAAAGCGATACAAAAGGGGATGATGGACGGAGCGCTTGAGCAAATCAAACACTCACCCCCAGTCAACTGATCTGGGTTTAATCCATCATCATTCTTTAGCTCACTCCACTATCCCAGTTCAGACATGGCCATATGCAAATCAGTCTGACCCTGTGCCTCATGGGAACAGTCCAGCCCGAACTGCCAAGCCATGTCTTCCCTGGACCAGAAACAAGCATCCTGGGACCGGTTTCTGGCTATTCAGCCGTCATCAGCCAGGCTAGCTTGAATCCAGTGGCAAAGTGAGCAAGGGACCCACGTCTGGGCATACCCTGCCAACTTAGGGTGAACAAAGCGATACAAAAGTGGATGATGGACGGAGCGCTTGACCAAATCAAACACTCACCCCCAGTCAACTGATCTGGGTTTAATCCATCATCATTCTTTAGCTCACTCCACCACCCCAGTTCAGACATGGCCAGGGTCAGACTGATTTGCATATGGCCATGTCTGAACTGGGGTGGTGGAGTGAGCTAAAGAATGATGATGGATTAAACCCAGATCAGTTGACTGGAGGTGAGTGTTTGATTTGCTCTAACGCTCCATCCATCATCCCCTTTGGTATCGCTTTGTTCGCCTCTAAGTTGGCAGGGTATGCCCAGACGTGGGTCCCTTGCTCACTTTGCCACTGGATTCAAGATAGCCTGGCTGATGAGGGTTATGAACCCGAAACCGGTCCCAGGATGCTTGTTTCCGGTCCAGGGAAGACATGGCTTGGCAGTTCGGGCTGGACTGTTCCCATGAGGCACAGGGTCAGACTGATTTGCATATGGCCATGTCTGAACTGGGGTGGTGGAGTGAGCTAAAGAATGATGATGGATTAAACCCAGATCAGTTGACTGGGAGTGAGTGTTTGATTTGCTCTAACGCTCCATCCTTCATCCCCTTTGGTATCGCTTTGTTCGCCCTAAGTTGGCAGGGTATGCCCAGACGTGGGTCCCTTGCTCACTTTGCCACTGGATTCAAGATAGCCTGGCTGATGAGGGTTATGAACCCGAAACCGGTCCCAGGATGCTTGTTTCCGGTCCAGGGAAGACATGGCTTGGCAGTTCGGGCTGGACTGTTCCCATGAGGCACAGGGTCAGACTGATTTGCATATGGCCATGTCTGAACTGGGGTGGTGGAGTGAGCTAAAGAATGATGATGGATTAAACCCAGATCAGTTGACTGGGGGTGAGTGTTTGATTTGCTCTAACGCTCCATCCATCATCCCCTTTGGTATCGCTTTGTTCGTCCTAAGTTGGCAGGGTATGCCCAGACGTGGGTCCCTTGCTCACTTTGTCACTGGATTCAAGATAGCCTGGCTGATGAGTGTTATGAACCCGAAACCGGTCCCAGGATGCTTGTTTCTGGTCCAGGGAAGACATGGCTTGGCAGTTCGGGCTGGACTGTTCCCATGAGGCACAGGGTCAGACTGATTTGCATATGGCCATGTCTGACCTGGGGTGGTGGAGTGAGCTAAAGAATGATGATGGATTAAACCCAGATCAGTTGACTGGGGGTGAGTGTTTGATTTGCTCTAACGCTCCATCCATCATCCCCTTTGGTATCGCTTTGTTCGCCCTAAGTTGGCAGGGTATGCCCAGACTGGGTCCCTTGCTCACTTTGCCACTGGATTCAAGATAGCCTGGCTGATGAGGGTTATAAACCCGAAACCGGTCCCAGGATGCTTGTTTCCGGTCCAGGGAAGACATGGCTTGGAAGTTCGGGCTGGACTGTTCCCATGAGGCACATGGTCAGACTGATTTGCATATGGCCATGTCTGAACTGGGGTGGTGGAGTGAGCTAAAGAATGATGATGGATTAAACCCAGATCAGTTGACTGGGGGTGAGTGTTTGATTTGCTCTAACGCTCCATCCATCATCCCCTTTGGTATCGCTTTGTTCGCCCTAAGTTGGCAGGGTATGCCCAGACGTGGGTCCCTTGCTCACTTTGCCACTGGATTCAAGATAGCCTGGCTGATGAGGGTTATGAACCCGAAACCGGTCCCAGGATGCTTGTTTCCGGTCCAGGGAAGACATGGCTTGGCAGTTCGGGCTGGACTGTTCCCATGAGGCACAGGGTCAGAATGATTTGCATATGGCCATGTCTGAACTGGGGTGGTGGAGTGAGCTAAAGAATGATGATGGATTAAACCCAGATCAGTTGACTGGGGGTGAGTGTTTGATTTGCTCTAACGCTCCATCCATCATCCCCTTTGGTATCACTTTGTTCGCCCTAAGTTGGCAGGGTATGCCCAGACGTGGGTCCCTTGCTCACTTTGCCACTGGATTCAAGATAGCCTGGCTGATGAGGGTTATGAACCCGAAACCGGTCCCAGGATGCTTGTTTCCGGTCCAGGGAAGACATGGCTTGGCAGTTCGGGCTGGACTGTTCCCATGAGGCACAGGGTCAGACTGATTTGCATATGGCCATGTCTGAACTGGGGTGGTGGAGTGAGCTAAAGAATGATGATGGATTAAACCCAGATCAGTTGACTGGGGGTGAGTGTTTGATTTGCTCTAACGCTCCATCCATCATCCCCTTTGGTATCGCTTTGTTCGCCCTAAGTTGGCAGGGTATGCCCAGACGTGGGTCCCTTGCTCACTTTGCCACTGGATTCAAGATAGCCTGGCTGATGAGGGTTATGAACCCGAAACCGGTCCCAGGATGCTTGTTTCCGGTCCAGGGAAGACATGGCTTGGCAGTTCGGGCTGGACTGTTCCCATGAAGCACAGGGTCAGACTGATTTGCATATGGCCATGTCTGAACTGGGGTGGTGGAGTGAGCTAAAGAATAATGATGGATTAAACCCAAATCAGTTGACTGGGGGTGAGTGTTTGATTTGCTCTAACGCTCCATCCATCATCCCCTTTGGTATCGCTTTGTTTGCCCTAAGTTGGCAGGGTATGCCCAGACGTGGGTCCCTTGCTCACTTTGCCACTGGATTCAAGATAGCCTGGCTGATGAGGGTTATGAACCCGAAACCGGTCCCAGGATGCTTGTTTCCAGTCCAGGGAAGACATGGCTTGGCAGTTCGGGCTGGACTGTTCCCATGAGGCACAGGGTCAGACTGATTTGCATATGGCCATGTCTGAACTGGGGTGGTGGAGTGAGCTAAAGAATGATGATGAATTAAACCCAGATCAGTTGACTGGGGGTGAGTGTTTGATTTGCTCTAACGCTGCATCCATCATCCCCTTTGGTATCGCTTTGTTCGCCCTAAGTTGGCAGGGTATGCCCAGACGTGGGTCCCTTGCTCACTTTGCCACTGGATTCAAGATAGCCTGGCTGATGAGGGTTATGAACCCGAAACCGGTCCCAGGATGCTTGTTTCCGGTCCAGGGAAGACATGGCTTGGCAGTTCGGGCTGGACTGTTCCCATGAGGCACAGGGTCAGACTGATTTGCATATGGCCATGTCTGAACTGGGGTGGTGGAGTGAGCTAAAGAATGATGATGGATTAAACCCAGATCAGTTGACTGGGGGTGAGTGTTTGATTTGCTCTAACGCTCCATCCATCATCCCCTTTGGTATCGCTTTGTTCCCCCTAAGTTGGCAGGGTATACCCAGACGTGGGTCCCTTGCTCTCTTTGCCACTGGATTCAAGATAGCCTGGCTGATGAGGGTTATGAACCCGAAACCGGTCCCAGGATGCTTGTTTCCGGTCCAGGGAAGACATGGCTTGGCAGTTCGGGGTGGACTGTTCCCATGAGGCACAGGGTCAGACTGATTTGCATATGGCCATGTCTGAACTGGGGTGGTGGAGTGAGCTAAAGAATGATGATGGATTAAACCCAGATCAGTTGACTGGGGGTGAGTGTTTGATTTGCTCTAAAGCTCCATCCATCATCCCCTTTGGTATCGCTTTGTTCACCCTAAGTTGGCAGGGTATGCCCAGACGTGGGTCCCTTGCTCACTTTGCCACTGGATTCAAGATAGCCTGGCTGATGAGGGTTATGAACCCGAAACCGGTCCCAGGATGCTTGTTTCCGGTCCAGGGAAGACATGGCTTGGCAGTTCGGGCTGGACTGTTCCCATGAGGCACAGGGTCAGACTGATTTGCATATGGCCATGTCTGAACTGGGGTGGTGGAGTGAGCTAAAGAATGATGATGGATTAAACCCAGATCAGTTGACTGGGGGTGAGTGTTTGATTTGCTCTAACGCTCCATCCATCATCCCCTTTGGTATCGCTTTGTTAACACCAGTAAAAGGCAGGTGTTAAATCCCTGCTGCTAACGCGCCTTATCACCTGTTTTTGGATCGCATCGCAGATCTGGCTGGTCATTGAGAATATCGCGAAGTGGTGTTTTTGTGTGTTTTTGCACGGGAACGCCTACTCTGCATATCATTAGCGTTAGTTGTCGCTCTCATCCGTGGCGATGTTTTTTGCGGCAGCTATCGCTGGAAAGCTGGCGATATCGGCAGTTTGCACCAGCTTGAGAATATGGCAAAAAATCTATCGCCACTTTTGCGGCGCTAAAGTGCCGATAAATCGGCGATAAGTCCTTGAGAATATGCCCCTGAGTCGTCAGGGATGATAATTCTTACTCACACCTAACTTGAGGAACAAGTGACATACACTTGTATACAGTGGAAAAACAGTATCCGAAACATTTGTCACCCCCATCCCTCGCAGAATGATCACGTTTCAACAGAATCATTGTACAGTTCAAAAGAAGACATAAAAATGTCAGAGGCACGCAATATTTTAAGCATTATCATATGGAGACCTCCCACCTTTTGTACTTGCTTGAAATGGGTGGTGAACGGGCACCAAGTAGCATTCAATTTGGCCACCCTATTTGGATGACAGCAGTCAGTTTTTCCATGGCACAGATGGACCAGACCTTACCCCACCACATATTTATAGAAGGAGAGAGTGGCTGTTTCCATAATTGTGCCACACAAAGTCGTGCTGGCAGGAGTAGATGGGATAGAAGGCGGCCCTGAGGGGTTGTTGTGGAATAATTCTATCGGCCCCTGGATCACACAGAAGAATTGTTTGGGGTTCAAGTGGGAGTTGGATGTTGGTGATGGTCCGCACTATATTCTGGATCGCCACCCAAAAGGTTGAATCTCTGGGCATGACTACCATGTGTGTAGAAAGGTACCCCTCTCGCCGCACCCCTTCCAGCATGAGTCAGAACCCGCAAACATCTTGGCCCAAGCGAACAAGTGTTAGATACCAATGGGTCAGTATTTTATAGGCATTCTCTTTACTGCGGATGCAGATTGACGATTGAGCTGCTCTTTGCCAGATGGCTCCCCAAGTGTTGTCAGATATTTCTATGGCCAATTCTCTTTCCCACACATAGGAATGTTTTTTAGGAGGAGTCAGTAGTAGGGGATATCAATAGAGCCACACGATGCCTTTAAGGTCGGTATTATTTAAATAGAGGGACTCTATAGGTGTGTGTTGCATTGGCATGCCAGATGTGCGTGGGGTCTGCCTGCCCCATGAAGTGCCTGATTCAGTTTGAAGCTATGTCATCGGGTTAGGACAAATTTAGCAATCAAGTCATCCCTCGACCACAAATCACCGTTGTAAAAAAAATGCCCAGAGCGGGGGTGCGCCCCAGAACCCAGCTAAAGGAATTAGGATGTGCCACGCCTGGAATGAAGTCAGGATTGTGCGCTAAAGGGGTCAGTCTGAAGGGGTAAGTCAGCCTGTTCCTTTTTTTTAATGTTAAAGATGATACATGTTTTGAAAGTGTAGCAAATGGTCATGTGTGCTCTTGCCTAAATGCGCGCTTGTGCATACTGTTATCAGGATATAGGTTGTATATGTCACTTCTGAAAATAATTTTAACATCCAAGCAGTATCTTGCTGCTTTGTTTCTTAATTAATGACAGCTCCATCTCCTATTTTTTTAAAGTAAAAATTAGGGGCCTGATTCACAGAACTAACTTACGTCAAAACGTAATTTTTCTCAGTTTAGGAGTAAAACTGAGAAAAATCCTAACTTTAAGACTTTTGGTATTCACAGAAGGCATTTAGGAGTCCTAAAGTTAGGAGTCCTAACTTTACTACTCCTAAACTGAGAAAAATCCTAACTTTAAGATTTTCGGTATTCACAGAAGGCATTTAGGAGTCCTAAAGTTAGGACTACTAACTTCTGTGAATACCGAAATGAGTAAGTTCATTCTGTGAATACCAAAATGAGTAAGTGTATTCTGTGAATACTAAAAAGTACTAACTTTACGTTTTTACGTAAGTTAGTTCTGTGAATCAGGCCCATGGTATACTTGAGGTTTTTGTTTGTAGTAGTATTTATGATAATTTATTTCAAGCACTGGCTATATAAAGACTCTCATTCAAATTAACATCACCCAGCACCAGTCAAAGGAACGGAAAAACACTGGCACACACCTGAAAACAGACACACAAGCAAACTCGCTCAAAAGCAGCCATCACGTGCGTGCGTGCACACGTACACACACTGCTTCCTGCTTTCAGAGAAGGGAGAGTAAGATTCAAATGATGCTAACGCATGAGTACAGGGTTTGCTTACATGACTTTTAATAGATTTATGCTCTGCTTAACCTATGATTAACTTTTTTTCAGACAGTTCAACACAGTTTCATGTGAGCAGTTGGCACGAGCGCTCTGATTTCATTCTCTATGTGAGCTTTTCTGTAAACAAGGGTGTAATTCTTGTTATTAGCTCGTCGCCTTTGCTGTTCAATCAAAGATCGAGTTCAAATGTGGGATGCTGCATACTTGAGGGCGCCTATTTCCTTTCAAATATCTTTTGACCATCTGCCCTTGTGTTATTACAGCATGTGAAGCAGGGGTTTTCATTGCACTAAACTTTTTAAATATAACGTAAGTTGTTAAAAAAGGTTTTGCATCATTTCTTATATGGTGTTGTACTGCATTAGCATTGGCAATTTTTCCCTTGTTCCTGTTCCTTTTGTTAGTGTTAAAAATGTTACATGTTTTGAAAGTGTACCAACTGGTCACGTGTGCGCTTACCTAAATGCACACCTCTGCATACTGTTAGCAGGTTTTATGTTGTCTGCGTTGCTTCTGAAAATGATTTTGAAATCCTAGCACTGGAATGAAAATATATTGTTTTGGGGATGTTCCATTAAGCGCATGCACACTTATCATTACATTAATTAATTCACCCTCCCATTTACCACCCCCACCTGCCCTCACGTTCATCACCCTCACCCGATTGCCAAAGACAATAGCTCACCCATAGGCGAAACCTATTGACTTTGCCAGTGCTTGTTCCATAAGGTATTGCTTTAGTCTGTGACCTAGGATGTGAGCTGTTAGTCTGTAATAATGAGTTACATGATGTTTCTTTTCAGAACATTCTACTTTCTATTTTGTCCTGTTTCAAATAAAATTCAACATCAAGAAAAGCAATCTTACCTACACTACTTGAGAGTGAAATTCATGTTGTCGTCATTATAGTTGAGGTAGTTCAAAAATTATTTTAGTTCCATACTTTCAGATCATAAGGATGTCACCAATGTACCTCCCTTGCTAGTGTATTTTGTCCACCCATGTCGATCCACTTGACCTCCAAACGTGCTCACCCTTGAACCAGCCCATGAAAAAGTTGGCATACGAGGGTCAAACTAGGAACAGTTTGCAGTGTCTCAGAGCTCTTGGCAACAGTCTTAATTGAACAGGAATACCTTATTGTACAAAATAATCTTATTTATCTCTAAAGGTATGTTAATATGTTGTTAGATGTCATCAGGTCTTATCTTGAGAAAGTGTTGGTAAATAAAGAAACTACATCAAGTGTAACCAACATCATTCTCTCCTCCCAAATCAAGTCATACATGCATGTTAGCATGTGTTGTGTGCCTCAAATATAAGATGTTATATTACTGACAAATGGTCTTAGGAACTTTTCAAAGTATTATGAAATCTTCCATGTTAGTGAGTTGATGCCCGAATGTTTCGACCTACCTGGTGGAAATCGGGCTCTTTTGTGTTTTTTGGGGAGTGTGTATAAGCAGGGGAACCTGGGATTGTCTACCTTCATATACATAAATTCATCCTCGATAATAAGTCTCATGTCTGATGAATGTTTCATTTTCGAGTTGACTTCAATGGTGATCTGGTATACAAGGTTATTTTCTAACCTCTGGAAACAGGATGAATCATTAAGGGGTCGATTCCGATCTCGCTCGGTAGGGCTCCGAAAGCGATCCGTCCGGAAAAAGTACGAGCCGTACGCGTGTTCACCGACCGACTCGTACAGCTGTACGAGCGAGCAAGTACGATGCGAAGAACGCGAAATCGCCGACCGAATCGTTTCCGGGTCCGAACCGCTCCGTACGACTCGTTCGCAGATGAATCGTACCGCACAATGGAGTCGATTTCCGACCGAGCCAGTACGATGCACGATTCGGACAGCCGGATCGAGTCGGAGTCTCCGGGACGAAAACGCTCCGGGAAGCGGACTTCGGGGGTCCGTGCCAGACCCCCTTCACCCGTAGCCTTACGAGTCGAACATAAGGGGGGACCCAAGGGTCCCCCCTACACATGCATGTACGGTGCGGGCGTGAGCGAGGCATCCCCGCGATAGGGGGCGCACTTCTCCGAGACATGCTATTTTCTCAATGGGAGTCTATGTACGCATCGTACGATAGGCTCCCATTGACATCAACGGGGCTCCGAGCGACACGAGTCCGTCAGCGCTACATTGCATCGTACTCGCTCGCTCGGAGCCAAGGGGCACGAATCGGTCGGAAATCTCGCCGGGAACGTGTCGGACGGAACGGTTTCCGACCAGGATCGGAATCGACCCCTAAGTTGTGAGAGGATTTCATCATCATCAATCTATTTTATTCCTGACTTCAATTTTACACCCTTGTCCACTTCTCTTATTATAACCTTGGGCCTTCTTTGAGTTGTTGTAGTGCTATCCTCTCACGCTTGGTAACGTTGGTGCACAGCCAAAATATCGAGTTTTATTTCGACATACAGAAATATCGAGTTGATAATATTGACAGTGTCAAATATCGATGTTCTGTATATCGATGTAAAAAATATCGATTTGAGGTGTGTAGGTAAATATCGATGTAAGTAATATCGAAAGCACAAATATCGACATGTGAAAATATCGTTTTTGTATGTTTTTTGAAATATTTTTGGTGAATGTTAAGTATTAAATTGTGTTTAAAATGTGTCTAATAATGTTTTATTTTTATATTGTTTTAGGAGCGGGATGTTGGGTTATAGGGGATAAGGCTGGGGAGTGTTTTAAAAAATATTAACATAATTTCGTTAAATTCTAAAAAATTAAAAATCTAATTTGAATTTGAATTTCGAATTTCATTTAAAATTTTAGGAGCGGGATGTTTGGTTTATAGGGGATAAGGGTGGGGAGTGTTTTAAAAAATATTAATATAATGGGGCCGATTCCGATCTCGGTCGGAGGCGCATCCAATACCATTCGGTCGGGAAAAAAGCCATGCGAATGCCTGTTTCCCGACCGATCCGTACAGCATACCGAACGAGTAAGTATGATGCGCACAACAGCACAGAATCCGGCCGAGTTGTACTCACCCAATCCAGGTCCTGTTCTCCGACCGAGGCGAATCCGGAAACGCAGAATCGAGTCGCACGGAAGGGAAAATGCAGCTCCGTCCGGCCGAACAAGTACGATGCGCTTTCCGTACGCGCCAAACCCGTCGCTACGCATGGCACGTCAAAGCATCCGGGAGAGGCGCACATAAGCTCCGATTCGCGCCACAACACGATCCACGGCTACGAGGCGAACACGCCAGCGACGAGGACGACGCGAAGAGGACGACGCGAAGCAACGAGAAAGACGAACGACACGAACCAACCATGAATCCCTTCGTCCCGATCATACCAATATTCTACATTTACTACCGGAACAGGCACGGACGCGTACGGCGCAGAAGGTAAGTCAGACACCAATCACAAAACACATACAACACGTACACGACACATCACACACACACAGAGGGATGCAGCATTTACTTACACCAGCAACAGCAGCACCATAGGGGCGGGATGCCCATCACCAATGCCACATATGCACACAGGGGCCTGGATGCGCACCACCACTACCACCCCTACCCAGGGGGGGCTGGATGCCTACCACTACTACCACCCTTAGCCATGGGGGTGCCAGATGCCCACCACCACTACCACCCTTACCCAGGGGGGGCTGGATGCCTACCACTACTACCACCCTTAGCCATGGGGGTGCCATAAGCCTACCACTACTACCACCCTTACCCCGGGCGGCTGGATGCCTACCACTACTACCACCCTTACCCAGGGGGGGCTGGATGCCTACCACTACTACCACCCTTACCCAGGGAGGGCTGGATGCCTACCACTACTACCACCCTTAGCCAAGGGGTGCCAGATGCCTACCACTACTACCACCCTAAGCCAGGGGGGCTGGATGCTTACCACTACTACCACCCTTAGCCAGGGGGGTGCCAGATGCCCACCACCACTACCACCCTTACCCAGGGGGGCTGGATGCCTACCACTACTACCACCCTTACCCAGGGGGTGCCAGATGCCTACCACTACTACCACCCTTACCCAGGGGGGGCTGGATGCCTACCACTACTACCACCCTTACCCAGGAGGGTGCCAGATGCCTACCACCACTACCACCCTTACCCAGGGGGGCTGGATGCCTACCACTTCTACCACCCTTACCCAGGGGGTGCCAGATGCCTACCACTACTACCACCCTTACCCAGGGGGGCTGGATGCCTACCACTACTACCACCCTTAGCCAGGGGGTGCCAGATGCCTACCACTACTACCACCCTTACCCAGGGGGCTGGATGCCTACCACCACTACCACCCTTACCCAGGGGGGCTGGATGCCTACCACTACTACCACCCTTAGCCAGGGGGTGCCAGATGCCTACCACCACAACCACCCTTACCCAGGGGGCTGGATGCCTACCACTACTACCACCCTTACCCAGGGGTGCCAGATGCCTACCACTACTACCACCCTTACCCAGGGGGTGCCAGATGCCTACCACTACTACCACCCTTACCCAGGGGGTACCAGATGCCTACCACTACTACCACCCTTACCCAGGGTGGCTGGATGCCTACCACTACTACCACCCTTAGCCATGGGGGTGCCAGATGCCTACCACTACTACCACCCTAAGCCAGGGGGCTGGATGCCTACCACTACTACCACCCTTACCCAGGGGTGCCAGATGCCTACCACTACTACCACCCTTACCCAGGGGGCTGGATGCCTACCACTACTACCACCCTTAGCCAGGGGGCTGGATGCCTACCACTACTACCACCCTTACCCAGGGGGCTGGATGCCTACCACCACTACCACCCTTACCCAGGGGGCTGGATGCCTACCACTACTACCACCCTTAGCCAGGGGGTGCCAGATGCCTACCACCACAACCACCCTTACCCAGGGGGCTGGATGCCTACCACTACTACCACCCTTACCCAGGGGGTGCCAGATGCCTACCACTACTACCACCCTTACCCAGGGGGGGCTGGATGCCTACCACCCTTACCCAGGGGGGTGTCAGATGCCTACCACTACTACCACCCTAAGCCAGGGGGGCTGGATGCCTACCACTACTACCACCCTTAGCCAGGGGGCTGGATGCCTACCACTACTACCACCCTTAGCCAGGGGGTGCCAGATGCCTACCACTACTACCACCCTAAGCCAGGGGGCTGGATGCCTACCACTACTACCACCCTTAGCCAGGGGGGCTGGATGCCTACCACTACTACCACCCTTAGCCAGGGGGCTGGATGCCTACCACTACTACCACCTGTAGCCAGGGGGGTGCCAGATGCCTACCACTACTACCACCCTAAGCCAGGGGGGTGCCAGATGCCTACCACTACTACCACCCTAAGCCAGGGTGGCTGGATGCCTAACACTACTACCACCCTTAGCCAGGGGGGTGACAGATGCCTACCACCACTACCACCCTTACCCAGGGGGGGCTGGATGCCTACCACTACTACCACCCTTACCCAGGGGGGCTGGATGCCTACCACTACTACCACCCTTACCCAGGGGGCTGGATGCCTACCACTACTACCACCCTTAGCCATGGGGGTGCCAGATGCCTACCACTACTACCACCCTAAGCCAGGGGGCTGGATCCCTACCACTACTACCACCCTTAGCCAGGGGGTGCCAGATGCCCACCACCACTACCACCCTTACCCAGGGGGCTGGATGCCTACCACTACTACCACCCTTACCCAGGGGTGCCAGATGCCTACCACTACTACCACCCTTACCCAGGGGGGCTGGATGCCTACCACTACTACCACCCTTACCCAGGAGGGTGCCAGATGCCTACCACCACTACCACCCTTACCCAGGGGGCTGGATGCCTACCACTACTACCACCCTTACCCAGGGGTGCCAGATGCCTACCACTACTACCACCCTTACCCAGGGGGCTGGATGCCTACTACTACTACCACCCTTAGCCAGGGGGTGCCAGATGCCTACCACTACTACCACCCTTACCAAGGGGGCTGGATGCCTACTACCACTACCACCCTTACCCAGGGGGTGCCAGATGCCTACCACTACTACCACCCTTACCCAGGGGGCTGGATGCCTACCACCACTACCACCCTTACCCAGGGGGGCTGGATGCCTACCACTACTACCACCCTTACCCAGGGGTGCCAGATGCCTACCACTACTACCACCCTTATCCAGGGGGCTGGATGCCTACCACTACTACCACCCTTAGCCAGGGGGTGCCAGATGCCTACCACCACTACCACCCTTACCCAGGGGGCTGGATGCCTACCACTACTACCACCCTTACCCAGGGGTGCCAGATGCCTACCACTACTACCACCCTTACCCAGGGGGCTGGATGCCTACCACTACTACCACCCTTAGCCAGGGGGTGCCAGATGCCTACCACTACTACCACCCTTACCCAGGGGGCTGGATGCCTACCACCACTACCACCCTTACCCAGGGGGCTGGATGCCTACCACTACTACCACCCTTAGCCAGGGGGTGCCAGATGCCTACCACCACAACCACCCTTACCCAGGGGGCTGGATGCCTACCACTACTACCACCCTTACCCAGGGGGTGCCAGATGCCTACCACTACTACCACCCTTACCCAGGGGGTGCCAGATGCCTACCACTACTACCACCCTTACCCAGGGGTGCCAGATGCCTACCACTACTACCACCCTTACCCAGGGTGGCTGGATGCCTACCACTACTACCACCCTTAGCCATGGGGGTGCCAGATGCCTACCACTACTACCACCCTAAGCCAGGGGGCTGGATGCCTACCACTACTACCACCCTTACCCAGGGGTGCCAGATGCCTACCACTACTACCACCCTTACCCAGGGGGCTGGATGCCTACCACTACTACCACCCTTAGCCAGGGGGCTGGATGCCTACCACTACTACCACCCTTACCCAGGGGGCTGGATGCCTACCACCACTACCACCCTTACCCAGGGGGGCTGGATGCCTACCACTACTACCACCCTTAGCCAGGGGGTGCCAGATGCCTACCACCACAACCACCCTTACCCAGGGGGCTGGATGCCTACCACTACTACCACCCTTACCCAGGGGTGCCAGATGCCTACCACTACTACCACCCTTACCCAGGGGGCTGGATGCCTACCACTACTACCACCCTTACCCAGGGGGGTGTCAGATGCCTACCACTACTACCACCCTAAGCCAGGGTGGCTGGATGCCTACCACTACTACCACCCTTAGCCAGGGGGGGCTGGATGCCTACCACTACTACCACCCTTAGCCAGGGGGGTGCCAGATGCCTACCACTACTACCACCCTAAGCCAGGGGGGCTGGATGCCTACCACTACTAGCACCCTTAGCCAGGGGGCTGGATGCCTACCACTACTACCACCCTTAGCCAGGGGGCTGGATGCCTACCACTACTACCACCCGTAGCCAGGGGGGTGCCAGATGCCTACCACTACTACCACCCTAAGCCAGGGGGGTGCCAGATGCCTACCACTACTACCACCCTAAGCCAGGGTGGCTGGATGCCTAACACTACTACCACCCTTAGCCAGGGGGTGACAGATGCCTACCACCACTACCACCCTTACCCAGGGGGGCTGGATGCCTACCACTACTACCACCCTTACCCAGGGGGCTGGATGCCTACCACTACTACCACCCTTACCCAGGGGTGCCAGATGCCTACCACTACTACCACCCTTACCCAGGGGGCTGGATGCCTACCACTACTACCACCCTTACCCAGGAGGGTGCCAGATGCCTACCACCACTACCACCCTTACCCAGGGGGCTGGATGCCTACCACTACTACCACCCTTACCCAGGGGGTGCCAGATGCCTACCACTACTACCACCCTTACCCAGGGGGCTGGATGCCTACCACTACTACCACCCTTAGCCAGGGGGTGCCAGATGCCTACCACTACTACCACCCTTACCCAGGGGGCTGGATGCCTACCACCACTACCACCCTTACCCAGGGGGTGCCAGATGCCTACCACTACTACCACCCTTACCCAGGGGGCTGGATGCCTACCACCACTACCACCCTTACCCAGGGGGCTGGATGCCTACCACTACTACCACCCTTAGCCAGGGGTGCCAGATGCCTACCACCACAACCACCCTTACCCAGGGGGCTGGATGCCCACCACTACTACCACCCTTACCCAGGGGGTGCCAGATGCCTACCACTACTACCACCCTTACCCAGGGGGTGCCAGATGCCTACCACTACTACCACCCTTACCCAGGGGGTGCCAGATGCCTACCACTACTACCACCCTTACCCAGGGTGGCTGGATGCCTACCACTACTACCACCCTTAGCCATGGGGGTGCCAGATGCCTACCACTACTACCACCCTAAGCCAGGGGGGCTGGATGCCTACCACTACTACCACCCTTACCCAGGGGTGCCAGATGCCTACCACTACTACCACCCTTACCCAGGGGGCTGGATGCCTACCACTACTACCACCCTTAGCCAGGGGGTGCCAGATGCCTACCACTACTACCACCCTTACCCAGGGGGCTGGATGCCTACCACCACTACCACCCCTACCCAGGGGGCTGGATGCCTACCACTACTACCACCCTTAGCCAGGGGGTGCCAGATGCCTACCACCACAACCACCCTTACCCAGGGGGCTGGATGCCTACCACTACTACCACCCTTACCCAGGGGTGCCAGATGTCTACCACTACTACCACCCTTACCCAGGGGGCTGGATGCCTACCACTACTACCACCCTTACCCAGGGGGTGCCAGATGCCTACCACTACTACCACCCTAAGCCAGGGGGCTGGATGCCTACCACTACTACCACCCTTAGCCAGGGGGCTGGATGCCTACCACTACTACCACCCTTAGCCAGGGGGTGCCAGATGCCTACCACTACTACCACCCTAAGCCAGGGGGCTGGATGCCTACCACTACTACCACCCTTAGCCAGGGGGGCTGGATGCCTACCACTACTACCACCCTTAGCCAGGGGGCTGGATGCCTACCACTACTACCACCCATAGCCAGGGGGGTGCCAGATGCCTACCACTACTACCACCCTAAGCCAAGGGGGTGCCAGATGCCTACCACTACTACCACCCTAAGCCAGGGTGGCTGGATGCCTACCACTACTACCACCCTTAGCCAGGGGGGTGACAGATGCCTACCACCACTACCACCCTTACCCAGGGAGGGCTGGATGCCTACCACTACTACCACCCTTACCCAGGGGTGCCAGATGCCTACCACCACTACCACCCTTACCCAGGGGGCTGGATGCCTACCACTACTACCACCCTTAGCCAGGGGGGTGCCAGATGCCTACCACTACTACCACCCTAAGCCAGGGGGGCTGGATGCCTACCACTACTACCACCCTTAGCCATGGGGGTGCCAGATGCCTACTACCACTACCACCCTTACCCAGGGGGGGCTGGATGCCTACCACTACTACCACCCTTACCCAGGGGGTGCCAGATGCCTACCACTACTACCACCCTTACCCAGGGGGGCTGGATGCCTGTCACTACTACCACCTCTACCCATGGGGGGCTGGATGCCTACCACCAACACCACCCCCACTCATAGGATGGACAATGCATGACACAACCAGCACACCACAACCTAGGGAATGCAAGAAAAAGACATCCCCCCAACACCATGACAAGCGTGTGTAGACTGTGTCAAATGCCTACAACACTGAACATGACTTTGAACATACAATGTGACCCCCTATCACATGTGCCACACATATATGTGTGTGGCCCCCACAATGCAAGAAGGCCATGACCATTGTGGCAATGGGGTCCAAACCCCCATCATCACAGTGACCAAAATGCAAGGGTGGGGTCCATAGCTGAAGCACATTTTGAACAGTGTGGCAATGGGGTCCAAACCCCCATCATCACAGTGACCAAAATGTAAGGGTGGGGTCCATAGCTGAAGCACATTTTGAACATTGTGGCAATGGGGTCCAAACACCCATCATCACAGTAACCAAAATGTAAGTGTGGGGTCCATAGCTGAAGCACATTTTGAACATTGTGGCAATGGGGTCCAAACCCCCATCATCACAGTGATCAAAATGTAAGTGTGGGGTCCATAGCTGAAGCACATTTTGAACATTGTGGCAATGGGGTCCAAACCCCCATCATCACAGTGACCAAAATGTAAGTGTGGGGTCCATAGCTGAAGCACTAAGTGTTGACAAAGAAAGAGCTGCAACTGCCAAACTGCATGGATGATTCCTGGTCACAGAACATAAAACACATCAGTGGCAAAGTAGTGCATGTGTCCCATTGCAACATAAATTGGGGGAGGCAAATACTGCAGTGCAAATAAGACATACCTTTGGCCATGTGCAGACAAACAACACCCATGGGGGCTGACACTGTCAACATTCATCAATGACACAATGACAGAAGTGACCATCAGAATGCAGACCCACATATTTGCACCAATGGGCACACAAATGCAGATACCCTGTGGAGACTGTAGATGTGAGGTGAACAGATACCATACCATGGCAGCAATGGGACACACAAACCATGATCATTGTGCTGACCGATGACCTAGGAGTCCCAGGGACAGCAGGGGAAACCCACCAAACTACATACAGCCAATGGCACACCCAAGATATGCCAATGCAGTGGTGCAGATGCACAAACACAAACAGGCAGACCCACACTGCACATCATACACAACAGGTGAGGGGGGTGCCAGTGTCCCCAGGCAACCACACAACACATGAGGAGACCTGAATACCAATCATACAGATGTGCATACAGTGCCACACAAAGGTAACTCATGGATCCAAATCCCCTATGTGGGCAAACAGGCATTGTCAGATGAGAGGGAGCACAAATCACACATGTCACACAGGCATGTAGGAACAGCAACTGACACAGCAAGACACAGACACACCACAGCACTACCCCCAGGGCCCCCACAATGTGGTGACCCTGGGCTGCATTACAATCCCACTGTGATGACAAAGCTAAATGTCGTTCACACTGTGAACCACAGTCATGTGTCCTGAGCAACAAACTACCATCACACCTACACAAGCACAAATCAATCAGCACGGCCAGTAAGCCAAGGCCAACATGGAGGCAGGGGCCTAGCCGGGCAACAACTCTCATCTGCACACACTCAACACCACACCCCTCGACCTCCAACAATGTGCAGCAGTGAAGCACAGATGCACTGGTGACATTGCACATGCACCCATGACTATTCCAGGGTGGTGGGTGGGAACCAAGGTGCAGAAACACATCACACATGGCCACTCAACAAGACTCCTGAATGTCTGACACACTGCACACTACGCTGTACATGGACATGACGGCAATACCACACCAACCAATGGGATCCCAGCCACAGTCACACACCAATGAAGAAGCCAAGGTCACCCACAAAGAACACACATAGACAACAACCAACATTGCAGCCCGGACCCTGAGGAGTGCCAGCAGTCACACACACAACGTGTCACAATCACTGAAAGATAACACAAACTGGAAATCACATGACAGGGGCAAACAACAAGTGCCAAGGGGAAACCTGACTGTGACCCATCTGCGTCTGCACACAAACTCAGCCCTGAC